>JAIXMP010000099.1:0-15488 GCA_025677815.1 Phascolomyces articulosus | reverse complement strand
AACTTGTGTAAATTAAGGTACTGGTCTATCATCATCATCATCATTATTATTATTAATACTGACATAAGAATCAATACTATCAGTATTAAATGTTACTTCTCTTAATGCTTTAAGTACTACTTCCCAAAGATTGCCTTCATGCTTATGCCTCCAAATAAACTCCATAAGTTTCTAAGGCATATTGGTCTCAGTTCTATATCTGGCACCTACTCTAATTTTTATACCATTCTAAGTGCCTTTATATAAAATACATTAGTTTTTTTATATTAAAATTTTTTTTATATTTACCTTCAATAGTATTAGTGTGGGTACCATCAGGTGCTATAAATATCTCTGTATAATTTACTGTTCTATAGGTATATCCCTGTTCTTGATCCTTGAAATGGTTATACCCTCTCTAGCAATCAGTATAGATTATTGAACTAGGAGCAATATATGTAGTCAATAAAGTACTTAGGGTTTCTGAAGTTCTGTTAGGAACAGTGGCTAAAAAAACTCTCCTTTCAGGGGTTCTTTCTATACCACCTACTACCCAAACACCTTCTACACTTCTTCCTTGGCCATTTTGATATGGTTTCCTCTTGCTAAATTTAGACTCATCAACTTCAATAATTACTCCTTCTCCTCCTATTAAAAAATAAAAAAAAATATAATTATTAAAATAAAAGTATAGTATAAAAAGAAAAGTAAATAATTAAAACTTACTAATAGTCATATCCTCTAATTTTAAATCACCTTCCATTAATAGATATAAGTCATTAATAATACTTGCCACAGTATCAGGAGATAACTTTGTAAATTTATTAATTTGCATATTAATTCCATTAAAACCACCAGACAAAAAGAAGTAAATCACAGCCATAACCAAATGAAGAGGGACCTTTCTACCAGTAAAAAAAGAGGTTCCTCTCATAGACTCAGATTTACAACTACAGCAGTTTCTAAAACTACAGCGCCAATAAGGTATTTTGTTACTTGGAAAGATTGGCTTCATTAAATTTCCATTTAGGCAAGAAGGGGTATTTTTGGTAAAAATATCTTGATTAAGTAACCAGCTAAAATATATATATATTATTAAATATCTATCTATCCATCTATCTATTTATTTAAAATTTTAATAAAAAAAATACAAAACTTACTTAAAATTATCTTTATAGTTTGAAAATTGATTAATAAATGTATATATATTAGGTAGGCCTTTGTCTTAGTGTAC
This sequence comes from Phascolomyces articulosus, assembly GCA_025677815.1. Taxonomy (NCBI): domain Eukaryota; kingdom Fungi; phylum Mucoromycota; class Mucoromycetes; order Mucorales; family Lichtheimiaceae; genus Phascolomyces; species Phascolomyces articulosus. The sequence goes on along the minus strand of JAIXMP010000099.1, from coordinate 14,275 downwards.
CATTATAAGAGTATTAGTAGAAAGAAAGAGAGTGTAACTTTTTTTTAATATAAATTTATTTTTTATTTTTTTAAATTTTTGAAAATTACAAACCTTATAAAATATATACCTAATTTGATGAAAAAATCATAAACTATAAATTGAACTGTTGACCTACTAAACTGAAATCTAATGCTCTACTAACTAACCTATTAAAACTGATTTGTTTAACCTTAACTTGCTATTTATAAAATTTACTTAATAAAATTCTTTCTGCAGTTTTTTTTTAATTTTTTATTAGTAAAATGTACTAAATTTTAATTTTTATAATTTTTATAATATATAATAATTATATATAAATTATTAAATGTTTAATAAAATAGTATTAGTTTTTATAAAAAATCAATAATTTTAAATTTTCTCCTATTTCTCCTTAGTTAGCTGAGTTTGAAATTGCGCTCATTAAATTCTATGCATCTTATTGGCCTATATATATTATAACCTGGTTTCTATAAATGGAAATCGCATGTTTATATAAGGAAAACTAGTGTAGCAGCTATTTTAGGAATAATCTATAGATTTGTTCCCCCAAATTTTTGGATTTTTAAATGTGTCATATTTATTTTTGGTAGATAATACTATAGCCAGTAGGAATAATAAAGATAATAAGATATTTTAAGAGAAAGTAAAAATGATCTTTTATTGTTTAATAATGAGGGGATATTTATATGTTTTCTAGTTATAATGGATAATACTAATTATATAGATAGTTGCTAGTAATACTTTGTTTCTTAGTAATGATGTTAATACTAAAAATAGTGATGATGGATACTACACATCTTAGTAATGATGCTGATAATAGTTATGATGTAATAATGTGCCCAGTAAGAAGTATATGGAAGAGTTATTAAAGATAGTTATTTTTAGATATAAAATAATCATATAAGAAGTATCTAAAAAAAAGGAAAAGGGTTACATAGATAATTCTGCCACAACAGCTATAACAAACACAAAATACTCTATAGTTAGAGAATAGTATAAAAAGCACCTTAAGTATTCCCCCACCGGGAATTGAACCCGGGCCACCTGTGTGAAAGACAGGGATCCTAGCCACTAGACCATAGAGGATAGATGGCTTTTGTCAGATCCGTTGTGAATTCTTTTCGCTATCGCCGCACTTGCAAGTATAAATAATTATGACCAGACCAAGATTCTTCGGTAGATACCACGAAACCAGAATCGAGGATAAAACACAAGGGAAATGATTAAAGATAAAGTGGATCAACGGTAATGTATATAAGCAGATAATTGATTCGTTAGTTAGTTGTCTCTTTATTTTATGCAATATTCGTTGCCTTTATATATTTACGCGACACTAAATTAATAAAAGTAAATATGGAAATAAAAATAAGGCAATGATATACGATACATAAAATAATGAGAGAGCATAACGAGGGACAATATAATAAACATAAGAGGATGATCAAATGAGGGTTAGATAAAAACATAAAAATAAATAATAATAATTACGATATAATTATTATTATATAGAGAACACTACATCTGTTATTGTTAAGAAAATATCCATGGGTGATGTGGTTATGATCATCCAGGGCGACAAGGGGACACACAACATAGGGATGGATGGGGATCATCAAAAACGGGATGGTTGATCAACCCATCCATCCATAGATAAACCTTTGGGAGAAACATTTCACTGACGCGATCTGGTTGGTCGACCTGGGTTCTTGGGTTTGAATCGTCGTCTTGAAGTCACGTGACCAGCTGATGACGAATTTCTTTCAAAATTCGTCTCAGACGCGACAAACAACAAGAGCTCGCTTAGCTCAGTTGGTTAGAGCGTGGTGCTAATAACGCCAAGGCCACAGGTTCGACCCCTGTAGTGAGCAATACAATAATAAATTATTATTAATTTATTTTAGTATATTTTTATAGTGTCGTAACTATGTCGTATTTTTTTTTATAGATGGAAACCACAAAGGTCAATTTATAGTAAGGACCACACAGAAGTAATATAACCATAAAGGAGAATCTGACCATAAAGAATAATAGCCACATATGTAAATAAGATCACAAAGAATAATACCACAAAGGTAATAATAAGAAATTAGGATAGATATCTAATATACTTTATTTAATAAAATGCTTGTCGTGTCCATAAGATTGGATAGAATAAATAAGTAAAGTCTGTGCCACATCCAAAATAGGATGAGGTAAAAACAAGGATAAAGAATAAGATTAATGCCATGACCAGGTACATCAGAACAGATGTACCGAATAAGGCATGCGAATAAAATAATAAGAATAAGGGATCCATAAACGCCTTGTGTCATGGACAGGCGTAAGATAATAGGAACAGTTCCCATCATCGACAATATCTCTAATACAAATATGAACACAACAATAGTATATGTAAAGAAATAATAAGAAATATATATCTCACTGAAAAGTATAAAAGGACATCAATTTATCAGATAGTTGGAGCATCACTATTTTTATTAAATAAATCTATATAACAGTCTCAACATATTCCTATCATCTTTACTTTTCTATTTTTACTACCTTTTATATTTTTCACATTTTTTTATGTTGAATTCTGAACAATGAACACGTCAAGCACCAACTCACCCATTAACAACTCACCCCAACACGATGTCCCTATGGAAGGAGGTACTGCTGCATTAATCCATGCTGATCCCGTGGTCCTTAAAGATATGGAAAAGCTATCCTTAGATGGAATGGATGTTGACGTTCAAGAAAAGAAGCCAAGAACTGAAATCCAGAACGCAGTAATGACGTTGCAAAAGCTTCGGGAATATGTTTTGGTTAAGGATCAAGAGTACCAAGAGCTGGTTAACAACCAAGGATCTAGAGAAGAGCAAAACCAGGCATTAAAGACACTAATTGAATATCAAGAAAACATGGAAATCTACCGAACCATCTGTAAGCAAAGGTACCCCCTTAGAATGGAATTCTATACCGAGGAGGAGATCCAAGAAAGAAAGGCTAAAGCAAAAAGTCAGGCTCAATCAGAGGACAATGGCCGAAACCATTACCATGTCCCAAAAGATCTGCCGGTCATGCAAATAGCTGGTTCTGATAAATGGCATGCAAACAAAGTGGTACACCTGTCTGCCGAAATGTTTTTACGCACTTTTGAAAAAGAGCTGCATGCATGCAACCTCGCGGTTGAAAAACATTGGCAAAGACTCTTACCTAAATGCTTTGATGATGCGCAAGGAATATGGCTCGATGGGGTCATAGAAGAAAACCCCAACATTACATGGAAAAATATGCGCGTCAAGGTGGTGAACAAGTATGACACGCCCGAACAAAAACTAAAAGGGATTGACTTGGTAATCTACATGCGTCAAAAGCGAGGTGAAAGAATAAGATCCTATGCTCGACGTTTCCATCAACGATGCATTGAAACAGGCCTGGATCAGTTTCATCTGCCGATGATCGTCATCTTGTTGTCGTCATTAGAAAAAAAGAATGCTGCATACGATTTAGTATGTATGAAGTTTGGCACAGAGGTATTGAATCAAACGCTGGATGAAACGGTGCAGTTTATTTCAGGCTTGCAACTGGATGACCGTGAAAGTGAAAAACGTCCAAGGGATGAAGAACAAGAACGGCGTCCTGCAAGAAGACCCAAATACAACCATTATGTGAAGACACAAGCCTCAAGCAGCAAGAACAAAAATGATTGCCACTATTGTAGTAATCCCAGAAATGAAGGACATAAATGCAATGAGTTCCGAGTTGCAAAAAACCTACCTCAATTGGCTAATTTACCAAAGGCCAAGGAAAGAATAAGCCGTGGTGCTTGTGTGGTGGACACGCATATGGATGATATGTTGCCTTGTAAGTCACCAAATATTTTAAAGAAAAAAATTACTATACCTAAAAATGATATGAGAACAGAAGATGAAATATTAATACCTGTTACTATAGAGGGCAACCGGTTGATAGCTTTGTTGGATGACGGAGCAAATTTCTCGGTGGTAGATAGTAGTTTTTATTGGAAAAATAAAATAAAAATAAAACCTGCCAAAGGTTTTATACAATTAGCAGATAAAAATATAAAGTGTGAACGCGTTGGTACAACGGAATTGTTGGACGTGTGGTATAATGGTCGCAATATAAAACATTCTTTTGAGGTCATGAATCTTGCGAATAATAAAACTGCTAGTATTGGAAAGAACTTATTTAATGAATTTGGTATTGGTTATACTGGGTTGACTTTTCAATGGAAGGATTCAGTTGAGGAAGTAAAAGAAAAAGAAGTTGAGGACGAAATCGTTCCTAACAACGCGCCAGCAGGTTCAGAAAAAGAACAAGTCACATTTCGGGAAGATATTAAACTGTGCCTTGAAAAAAATGCTCTTATACTGAAAGACTCATTTTATCCTTTACCTCAAGCTGTTATTACTCTTCCTACTCCTCCTAATGTCGTTTGTTATAGAAAACAATTTGACATCGCATATAAGCAACAACCCATCATTAATGAAGCTATAGAAAAATGGCTTGAAGAAGGTGTTATTACAGAACTACCAGCAGATGCGGATCGTCGTTGGAACAACCCGATCGTTCTTGCACCTAAAAAAGGAGAAGACGGTAAACTAACAGGTCACCGCCCTTGTCTAGATCCTAGATTATTAAATAATCATTTGGAAGATGAGAAATATAGTATACCGTTAGTAAGGGATATTTTTGATAAGCTATCAAGATCAACTGTTTTTACAACACTCGATTTAGCCAGTGCATATCATCGATTTCCTATCCACCCACCTGATCAAGTAAAAACATCTTTTACTTCACCTGATGGTACTCGTCACTATATGTTTACTCGTTGTCCATTCGGTCTAAAAAACATTAGTTTTCGCTTTCAAGAGTGCATGGATATCATTTTAAAAGATCTTCCTTTTTGCACTACGTTCATAGATGACATTGTGATTTTCTCAAAGTCTATATCAGAACATGCAAAACATGTTGCTACAGTAATAGATCGCCTCACAAAGTACAAAATGATTTTACAACCGAAAAAATGTTTCTTTATGCAAAAATGCATTTATTTACTTGGATTTTGCATATCTGCTTCTGGCATCATACCTGACTATAGAAAAATAACAAACGCTCAGTCATGGCCAGTTCCAACTACATCAAAACAAATTATGGCATATTGTGGTTTTATAAATTATTTCCGTGCTCATATTCCTTATATTTCGGATATCATGAAACCATTAGATGATTTAAGAAATTGTAAAAATATCAAAGCTAACTGGACGGATAGACATCAGAAAGCATTCGAAACTTTAAAGTATGCATTACTCAATGCTCCTATTTTAAGCTATCCAAACATGAAAGAAAAATTCCATGTTGCTACTGATGCTAGTAACGTTGGTATAGCTGCCGTACTTTATCAAAAGTATAATAACAAAAAGCATATTATCTCTTTATGGCTCGCTCACTCACGAAATCAGAAAGAAATTATATGACCACTCGTAAAGAAGCGCTTGCGGTGGTATTTGCAATTAAAAAATACCATAAATATTTATGGGGAATAAATGGATTTTATATACGGATCACAAAGCTCTCACTTATCTTCATCAACAAAAGGAATTAAATTCCATGTTGACTAATTGGTTTTACACTATCTATAATCAAAACTTCGACGTAATCTACATTCCTGGAAGAATGAATGGTATGAGTGACTCTCTTTCTCATCTATTCCACGATGGAACAGACTTGGAGGAGGGGAAATCAAGAGTAATAGAAGAATTTAATAGTGAAGAATCATCTAAAGAAATCATAAATCGCGCTGCTAAAGTAATAGCAGAAAATACTCTTGCACCACCAGAGGAGGAAAGAAAAGATATCCTAGAACGTGCACATTTATTTGGACACTTTGGTAGTAATGCAATTGTACAAGCAATTCACAATAATGGAATGCATTGGGAAAATATTAAGCAGCAGGCAATAGACTTATGCATGGCATGCCCAGAATGTGCAAAATATAACATAGCACGAAAAGGCTACCACCCATTACGTACAATAACAGCTGATGCACCATTTGACTATATCGCAATTGACCTAGCGTGTTATGAACAATCATCAAGTGGAAATAACTTTCTCTTGGTAGTTGTAGACATATGTACACGATTCTGTATACTGCGCCCATTACCCAATAAAGAAGCAGAAACAATTGTCAAAACTCTAGTTCAGATCTTCTGTGACTTTGGAATAAGTTGTACTATACAGAGCGACCAGGGAAAAGAATTTGTAAATGACCTAATGAAAAGATTTGCTCGTGCGTCAGGCTTCTCACATCGTGTCGTCGTCCCATACCACCCTGCTGCTAATGGAAGTGCGGAAAGAATGGTACAAAAGGCCACATTGTGTATAAAGAAGTTGTTAAAAGGTGCAACAACAGAATGGGATAAATACATGCCAGCTGCACAGCTTGCAATAAATGCAAATATCTCAACGCGCTATAAAACTCCACCATTTACTTTAATGTTTGCAAGAAAATTAAACGAATTTAAAGAATATAAAAATGAAAAATTAAATAAACCTCTTTCAGAAAAAGAACTGCTGGAAAGGATGAAAGAAATGCAAACAATCGTATTCCCAGCAGTACAAGAACATGTAAAAGTAATAACAAAGAAACAAGAGCAAAGGTTTAATAAAACTCATAAAATCGTAGAGTATAACGTAGGTGATTACGTGATGACTCGTGTTCCACAAATGACATCTAAAATGAACCCAACTTACAAAGGTCCATATAAAGTAGTCAATAAAACAAAAGGTGGATCATATATTTTAAAAAATTATGAAGGTCAATTATTACCTAAAAATTATCCTCCAGATCAACTTAAGCTGGTCAGAGTATTAGAAGAAATACCTGCGGATGAAATATACAATTTGGATGGAATTGTAGATCATAAATGGGAAAAGGGTAGATATATTTACCATGTCCGATGGAAAGGATACGAAAAAGAGGATGACACTTGGGAACCTCTTGAGAATTTTAATGATCCTATGACCATAACAAAATACTGGAGAAGGATAGGACAGAACCCAAATCAAAACATTCATAAGTCAAAAACACTGAAAGAAATAAATAATAAAAAACGTAAGAGTGATATGGATGAACAAAATATTCCACGTAAACAAACTCGATATCATACAAGAAGTAGAAAGGAGTAAATCGTAATAATAAACTTCTCTAACGGCTATAGAGCCTGGAGGAGGCAAATGTCGTGTCCATAAGATCGGATAGAATAAATAAGTAAAGTCTGTGCCACATCCAAAATAGGATGAGGTAAAAACAAGGATAAAGAATAAGATTAACGCCATGACCAGGTACATCAGAACAGATGTACCGAATAAGGCATGCGAATAAAATAATAAGAATAAGGGATCCATAAACGCCTTGTGTCATGGACAGGCGTAAGATAATAGGAACAGTTCCCATCATCGACAATATCTCTAATACAAATATGAACACAACAATAGTATATGTAAAGAAATAATAAGAAATATATATCTCACTGAAAAGTATAAAAGGACATCAATTTATCAGATAGTTGGAGCATCACTATTTTTATTAAATAAATCTATATAACAGTCTCAACGTATTCCTATCATCTTTACTTTTCTATTTTTACTACCTTTTATATTTTTCACAATGCTCCAGTATTTATATTTTTTCTAAACTGCTATAGATATGATAATAATGATGATAACAATATAATGATGTAATAATAATTAATGCTATGCATTAATTATAACAATGATAATATGACATTAAGTGTTAAGCAACAATTGCTATGGCTCGTGAGAAGTATTGAAAAAGGAAATAATAATGATGATTATTTTTAAATAAAATAATCGCAAGAAGTATCTAAAAAGGAAAGAGGTAACACAAGTATTCTTGGTTATGACAACTATTAGTTGGGTATTTTTAATACTGATATTACATCTTTTACTGTAGCTACATTGTACTTCTTTATGCTTCATCATAACTGCAACATACCTCTTTATCAGTCATAGTTCCCTTTTCCTTTTATAATTATATTATCATCATCATTATTTTATAATTATTATCATCCACAGTAGTTTTAGAAAAGATATAAATATTAGATCATTTTATTAAAAATAAAGGACATCTTCTATCTATCTTATTATCTCATATATACCTTCGTGGTTCTCTTCCTTTATGGTTATTCTGTGTGGTTATTTACCTGTGTGGTTATATTCTCTCTTTGTGGTTCTCTCTGTGTAGTTTTATCTTTATAGTTTCAACTTATAAAAAATATGACATAACTAAGAATACTTCCCCTTTAAACTGTTAGTTATCTCTGACCAATATTATAGTATCTGAAGGACTAGCTTGTTAATAAAGTATATAGGTAGCAGAACAGGATCAAACCAAGGTTTTGTAGGTTAGGATTTATAATGGATAGGGCAAAGGTAATTAGTATAAACCTAAGATCCATATTCTTTACCCTTAAGATCCTTAAGCTTACAGGTATTAGTATCTAGGTTTTTATCTGAAATAACATATAGTCCTTTCCAATTATATTTAAGGCTGAATTTTTATTTATGGCACATTAAAATATGATCCCCAATAGTAAAAACTTGATGTTTTAATATAGAATCCTAAATAGCTTTATCCTAGTTTGTATTTATATATAGGCATTTAGTAGTATCTGCCTAAGCTTCCTATAAGTGAAGTAGCTCAGTCTTGTGTAAACCAACCATGGTATCAGGGTCTTGGATTAGATCGGATTCTTGAGTAATCATTGGTGGTAAAATATCTCCAGGTAATTTTGATTCAATACTATATACCATAAAAAAGGGGCTGATACCAGTTGTATGATGTTTGCAGATATTACAGGAAAAAGTAGATTGTATCAAAAATTCATCCCATTTGTAGATTTTACTATTGATATATTTATAGATCATTTGTTTTAAAATACTATTTGTTTATTCTACTTTAGAATTTGTTCTTAGATGAAATGCTAAAGTTAATTTATGATGAATTTTTATGCAACCTAAATATAAATTCAATACCTTAGACATAAAATTGCTACCATGATCCATCAAGATTTCTGTAGGGTACCCTAAATGTATAACAATTTCTTTATGGAGAAAATCAGTAATAACTTGGCCAATAGCATCATTAATAGCATGAGTAATAGTCTAATTAGTAGCATAATCTATAGTAATAAGGATCTACCAGTTACTATTAATTGTGCATGGTAGCTCACTAATAAAATCTAGATACTAATGAGAAAATGGACTAGGGATATCTAATGGTTTCATGGGGGCATAATGGATGCCACAATCAGTATTAGCACCAAGCTGACATTAAGGACAAGTATATATCTATACTTAGATATTATCCTTATATTTAGCCACTACTAATGCTTCTTAATGATATCATACAATATAACTTAACTTAGATGGCCAATGCTAGTATAGAAGTATTGTACAAGATCAGTATGGTATATAAAAAGAATAAAATGGATTTCTTATACTTTAGTTCCAATTTTTACTTTTTGGTATATTTGATTATCCTTGATTATAAATTTGTCATGATGCTTAGTTAACAGATCCCTGTATATAGATGGCTATTTGGATTCATCAAACAAATAAAATTTGGGCCAGTCAGATTCTTCAATAGATCTTATGGCATATAAATAATCTAGTTTCATAGAAGTATCAGTAGGTAAGCAGTTTAGGCCATTATATTACGAAAGTAAGTCTAGAATGATATTTTCAGTGCCTTTCTTGTATTTAATGATAAGGTCATATAGCTCTAACTCAGCTATCTAATAGATAAGATAGGGTGGTGGTGGTTTTTTATGAGAATAGAAATAGACCAATAGGTGATGGTCAGTATAGATAATAAAAGGATGGCCTTCTATAAAGCAGCACTAAATATATAAAGAATGAAGGATAGCCAAAAGCTTGTGCTCTTAGGTTAGGTATAGTCTTTCTATTAAAGAAAGTTTCTTCAATTTAAAAGCAATCAGATATATATGACCATCATTACCTTCTTACATTAATATACCACTAATAGAGTAATCTGAACTATCTACCTCAATAGTATAAGGTTTATCTGGGTCAGGTAGTAGTAATATAGGAGCAGCAGTCATACAATCCTTGATTTTTTCAAATGTGGCCTGGTATTCTGGGGTCTAAATAATACTTCTTTTCTTTGCACTAGTACCTTTTATTAAGTTAGTTAAACATTCTGTAATTGAGCTAAACCTGCAAATAAAATGATAATAATGCAAGCATAGTCCAATAAATTGACATACTATTTATATATTAGTAGGGACTGGCCAATCTTAAATTACCTTGATTTTTGACTTAGAGGGCAAAATACCAGCTATTATATCAGAGAGAAATCAATCAATAAAAAGAATAAAAGGAAATGAGATAAGTCAATGAGACCCAAAAATAATGAACTGAAGTTTATTAAGATAAAAAATAATCTCTCTATTTATAAGAAAGTACTTATCATAGATAGACTATCATAACTTGCACATTATGGTATAATATTAGAATATATATTGCATCATTTGGATTGCATGTTATAAGGACAGTATATTTAAGTAGACTATAAATGATATTATTAGAAGAATTGTGTGATCCAGCATAATTAACAATATGTGAAAGAGGATAGTGTAATACTGTATATAATATAAGTAATTATCTAAATAGAATCACTATACAAGTAAGATATAGGGTGAATGACATTAATAATAATAATAATAATAAAGAATTATTATTTATTATGAAGCCATTATATATTGGATACAATAGTATAACTGAAAATGGTTATTATTATTAATATTACTATATATAATCTAGTGATGCTGATAGTAACTTCTCATAATAATAAACAATAGTACTTACAGCTATCTTTCCTTAATCTTCTTCTACCATTTGTTACTTCTTCACATTAGCTACCTTAGCATCTTGTTTAAGTTCCCTTTCTATGCTGGTCTCTTATAGTGCTATGTGTTCATTTATATTGCTGATAGCTTCTGTAATTCTCATAATTGCATAACTGAACTTTTTGTTACCACTAGTAATGAGGTCTTTTATTTTATCAATGGCTTCTTTATTCTTATCAGCTTGACTAGTCAAGGCTTTGAAGCATTTATTAAGTAAAGTTGTGGTACTGTTGCTTATAATACTTTCTTAATAACTAAGTATATATGGAAAAGAAGGAGCTGCTAACCAGAGGAAGATAGGACTGGCAATGGAGTTGGAGACAAAGAAACCAAGGCAGTAGGCATAGTTTATTGTAATCATCATGCTGCTTCAGTGGTTGTCATACACTTCTAAGCATATCTAAATGAATTGGTAGTAGGTCTCTTATTACTGTTATAAGGAGTTTATATAAGGTCAAAGATAAAGGATACATATAAAAAAAAAGAGAGAGTATATGTATGTGCATGTGTAGTTAAAAAAGTAAATATATATGTATTAATAATAATGACAAGCTATAATATTAAAATACCATCCTCTTTATATAGTTTTTCTTTATGTCACTATTAGGTACCAAAATAATCAATCTAAATAAATAATATCCTTTTTATAGTACATATTGTTCACTTATATCTTTATTATTTTCTATATAGTGTAATAATTCATTGATATAAAAAAAATAATAAATATCTTATTCTATTTCATGCATTAACAATATGATCCAAATCTGGTAATGAAGATAAGCCTATTTCGCCATTTGAAAAACATCTCATCAGTATGATAAGGTAGCTATGCATCTCTTTTCTCCCTTTTTTGACTTACTATTTTTTTTTCTTTTTTTCTTTATTATTCCCTAATAAGTAAATGTGAATGTTACATTATGAATGCATCCCTTTTCCTCTATATTGTTTTGCCTTTTACTTTTTCTATCCATTTCTAATATATAATCATATAACTCAATAGTATATAGTACTACTTTTTAGGAGGGAGGATGAAATAAAATGAATAGAAGAGTATAGACATTTTAAAACAATTAGCTAACATATTGATAGTACCTGTAGATTTCGACATATCATCTATAAGATTTTTTTGAATGGTATAGCATTAAGGTCAAGAGTATACATATGTGCAGTCATAGGAGTATTTGATATGGCATGCTCTTATTCCTATTCTTACTTTCAGTTTTTTTTTCTTTTTCTTTTTTAAATTGACTTAAAGTTTGATATGAAGGGAAGATGTATTCTATAACAAGTCTTTTTTATATATCTGTTTATTACTTACTGCTACTATTAAATATATTACTTTGATTATAACATCGATATTGCCCTTTTTTTCCTTTTTAGTTTGATACAAAAATTGACATAAAGGTCATTTAGTAGTAAGTTATTTTTTATATACTGTCATTAAGCATACTACTATAGTTTCATTAATGATGATGTTTTTTTAATAGAATTGATTTTGTCCTCTTCTTTATAAATATATAGTAAGATATTTTTTAACATTTTTTGATTTTGTACTGACAGAAAAATAAATATATAAAATTCTTTTTATTAATCATAAAAATTGATTTTTAGGGTCATAATGGTATAGATAATAACCACAACCACAACAGATTGTTACTGCCTTGTGTATAATGGTAAATTCTTTTTTTCTCCCTTTATGAATATATTATAGAATATGCTTTCATATATATATACTAACTATTACTTTTTTTAATAGTTATCTTTATACAATGCCATTACCAAAACACTACTAGGTATGTTGTTTAAATTCTGTTTGCCTAGTTACTTTTATAGTTCTTCTTTTTTACTTATTCCATTGAACTGTTTTTTTTTCTAGTGTAAAATCAAGAATACAGTTTTTACAAGAAGTGATAAAGATGACCTGTTTAATAGGTAATTCAATCAATCTATATAGTAATAAAACAGTATAGTAATAATGGAGTATAGGTAAAAAAACAATGCATTTCATAGGTCAATGATGAACAGTAATAATGGTACAAAAGAGGTAGGACAATAGATAGAATAGAATAGTTTAGCATGATAGTAATTAGAGAAAGCAGTAGTATTACTAGTTTTTATCATCTAATAAAAAATAAATAAAATCATATATTTTTCTATAATCATAAATAATATATATAATGATGGCCAATAAGAAAATATAAAAATGATGAATTATCAAATCAAATGATAAATAAAAGCTCCTTCAAGCTCCTTCAAGCTCCTTTAAGCTACCCTTTTTTATAGTATCTTAAGTCTGCTATAAAGGTAAAGAAGCTTTGGTTATAGCTATATCATATTAAAGTAAGACTGCAATTTGCAAAAAAGTATAAAAATTGGGGAATTGAAGAATGGAAGAAGGTTATTTAGATAGATAAAGTTAAAGTTAACTAAATAGGATCTAATAGATAATAGTGGTACTGGAAAAAGCCTAGTTCCAAGCATTAAAACCCTTATATTTAGAAAACTGTTAAGTATAGAGGCAGCTCAGTAATGCTATGGGGATGTATGCTATATGAAGGCATTGGCTTTATCTGTAAGATTGATGGTGGACTTGATGCACAGCTCTATATAGAAATTCTATAAGATGAACTCTAAGAGTCAGTAAAATACTATAATTTAAGCTTATAAGATCATATATATCAACATAATAATGATCCAAAACATATAGCAAAATTAACAAAAAAATGATTACAAGAGCATAATATAAAGGTTCTAGATTGGCTAGCCCAATCTCCTAATCTAAATCTAACTGAACATTTATAGATGCATTTAAAGAGGAACCTTCAAAAATATAAAAAACTACCAAAATCTAATAAGGAATTATAGGGTTGAATCTAGGAAGAATGGAATAAGAATATTGATAAAGAAGTGTGTAAAATCTTAATAGAAAGTATGCCAAGAAGGATAGAAGTAGTATTAAAGGCAAAGGGGGGTTATACAAAGTATTAGGTAGAAGATAAATAGAATAAATTATATTTTTTTATTTTATAAATTTATAGAATTTTGGTATTTACAATTCTTTTACCTTGTACAACCTATATTTTAAAATATAAACTATTTTAATCTCCGATTCTGAAAAAGGATATTTTCAGCTTTCATATAAGCCTAATTTTATTATATTTCACTTGGTAGAATATTTACTAATTATATTTTAAAGTAAAAAGTATAAAATATTTAGATACTTTTTTGAGTCACTATATGAAGGTAAGTAGATAGAAAGTAGGTAGTATGATTTGTATTTCCATTTCCTTTTTTTTTTG
>JAIXMP010000098.1:0-15621 GCA_025677815.1 Phascolomyces articulosus | reverse complement strand
AAATCCTCAACGTTTTACTATAGACTGTAATTTGCCTGAAGATAATGCAATCACAGAAGTTTGGCCTCATTGCTCAATTCAGCATTGTATCTGGCATGTAATGTGAGCATGGATGCAAAATGTAAATCAAAAGTGCATAGATCTGTTGGGCGAACAGCAGCACAAGCAAAAGCACATATTCGTCCATATTTAAAAAATCTTATGTATGAACATAATACTGAACGCTTCCATAAATTATTATGTAACTTTTTAGTAGAATTCCAAAACACACAGCAAGAATTTATCACATATTTTAAGGCTCATTATATTGATAAATGGGATAGTACTGCATATAAAAGATGGAATGTAAGTTTTTAACTAAATATTTTTCATAATATGTAAACAAATAACTACTATGAGGTAAGAAAATAGGATCACTATAAAATGAAATATTTTATTCATTAATATATTTATAATAGAGTTGGCATAATCAGTTGAAAACATATTATTTAAAAAGAAAACATATGCATCAACTTGATGTTCTTGTGGATTTACTGGTAGAAGAGGTTGCATTTGATATACAATAAGATATCAATCATTTATTAGTAAATGTTGGTCATATGGGCTCGTTAGAACGTCGTTTCCACAGTAATGAAATGAAAGCAGAAGAAGAAAAAAAAGCATCAACACCATCCAATGTAGCACATCCAGTTGATGATATATATAAAGTCATATCATTTAATAGTAACCACAAAACACAACATATAATGTAATATTTAATTTCTTTATATTATATTTTTACTTTTATCTCTATATTTACCTATATAACGATATGTTGTATTATTAGATTAAAGCACAAAATGGTCAAGTTACTAGTTGTGATTGCCCTGACTTCCAACAGCATTTCTTTCCTTGTAAGCATATGTTTTATATTGCATTGTATGATCCAATGGTTACTGTCTGTCCACAGGCTGTTACTCAATATACATGGTATGAAACAAATATCAATCCTTCTTCTCCATTACTATTGCAAATGATACCATCTATTACCACATGAAAAGAACAACTTCTTTTAAAATTTAAAGAAGTAAAATCAAATTTCAACCATATGGATCGTAGACTTGCTAGATCATTAGTAAGTAATACTAATGAAGAGGAAGAGTTCTAATCTCTACTTGAACAAATTGATTCCCTCAACCAAAACCTTACTACTATTAACTCGAAACTTGACACGTTCCTTTCTATCCCTCCAAACTCGAACTTCCAGCGTCAGAATAACTAATAACATTCATATCAAATCATTTCTTTTTTATATTATTAACTTCTATATATTATTTTAAATTATCTATCATATTAGCCACTATTATAAATAATTATCCTCTTTTTTTCTTATTTTAAAAACAAAAATATACTTTCTTCTATCTTCCCTATTGATGCATAAAATGTATATAAGCACTCAATAATAATGATACTTACATATAATGTAAAGGCATACTAAAAAAAGTCTTACAGTTAATGAGGGTTTCTGTTAAACATGCAAAAAAAAAAAAATTAAAGTAACCTCTATGTCATTTGGCATTCCTTACAACATTGGCATTCCTTACAACATTGGCGTTCCTTACAACATTAGCATTCCTCACAACATTGGCATTCCTCACAACTTTGGTATTCCTTAAGACATTGCTTGCTTCATGAGCATTACTGATTTCAACATAGATTTATATTTTTTTCCTACCAATTCGAAATTACAATGACTAAAAAAAAGAGTATATAAAAGAAGTATCACAAAATAAGTTTATTATGCATATTTTCTATAGCACGTTATAATAATAATATATATATAATAATTATATATACTAACTATACTTTATACTTCGTCAATGCCATTATAATAGAGTATTGATTAGGATCATTTAGGTACTAGATTTATATAATGACAATTGGAACCATGTGTCTAATAGAATTAGCATCTGTAAAAAAAAAAAAAAGTACTATATAATAATAATAAAAAAAAGTATTTTTTTTACTTGCCTTTATTAATAGTGCATCCCTATTTTAATTGACATAAGCATTGAATTGCACCCTGTTCATCACCAAAACTATTATATTCATTCCTCTAATGTTTTTTCTTTTTTATATATAACTACAGAGATATTACCATAATATACTTTTTTTTTCTTTATATTCCCATAAAAAAAAAATACTTTTTTGCCTCACAGTTAATATAATTATATATGACATGTAAATTTTCTGACTTTAAATAAAATTCAAGTTGAAGGTAGGGGGACCCCAACTTATATCTAGGGTAATATAAGTATTTTGCTCTTTGCCTAAACCAGAATCAAATATGTCCTATTTTTCCTATTGATAAAGACCCTTATTAGTGTTGTTGTTTTAGAAATTATTGTAATAGAAAAAGTATTTCCATGAGAAACAGTTCCTTTTTTAGTAGTAAAAAGGCTCCACTCTACAAGATTATGACTGTTTATTACCTTTATTTAGCTAGTAGTTTTAATAGTATTTATAAGCGAATTATAGAACTTACTAAGTTAGCCCCTAATACTATTACTAATATCATTAATGATATATATTTGTTAATAGAGGGTGATTTGAAGTTAGAAGATATAATAATTAGTATATATATTATCTTTATTTTCTTTATAAAAAATATATATTACTTATATATATTTTTTAAGAAAAGGAGGACCTAGTATAGTTATTGAAGTTGATGAATCCAAGTTTAGTAAGAGAAAACCTATATAAAATGGAATTAGTAGAAGGGTAGCTAGTATTTGGGTTGTAGGTAGTATAGAAAGAACTTCTGAAAGAAGATATTTCTTAGCTACTATACCTAATAGAATATCTGAAACCCTTAGTAACCTATTGACAGTATATATTGCTCCAGGCAGTATTATTCATACTGATTATTAGGCTAGGTATAATTCTTTGGAAGATAGAGAATAGGGTTATACCTATAAAACTATAAATTATACAGAGGCTTTTAAGGCACCTAATGGCATATATACTAATGCTATTAAAGATAATAATAATAAGATAAAAAAATTAGAAAAATATTTAACTAATACTTGTGGTGAACCACACTAATATATAATAGATTCACTCATTCATAAATAACTGGTTAAACATCACACTGTAAAAAAGGGGACATTTTACAATCATAAAAGGTCGTAAAAGTTTTGTGGTATCTGGGATTAAAACTAGGGGGTACCTTTTACGAGACTTAGAGGATCTTTTATGAGCTTTTATAAGGTACAAGTACTAAGATAATCAGCACACTTTTTTCTTTCACTTTTCAGAAAAAAAAAAAAAGTTATGCCATTTACTCCATCTTTATTTTCTTTTAAAAAAATAAATCTCCTTTTATTTTAACCCATCACTTTTATTACAAGGGACATGATAAATCCTAATTTTTTTGGTGTTTGTAATATTTATCATATATATTTTATTTTTATATATATAAAAAAAGAAAACTAATCAAACTGATCATGTCTATGTTTACCTAATTGCGATCTGCCATCATTGATGAATCCTTCTGTCTCTTCTACCAGTCTACCTACAAAGGTTCTTTTTATACATTCCATTAGTACCAAAATAACAGCTCATACAAACACATGCATGTATCACAAAAAGTAATATGAAAACGCAATAAAATCTACCTGTTCAGCAACTGGGTAAGACGCATACGTTCTCTCATCAAGAACAGCATATCGTCCAAGCCAGGAGCAGCACTCAAGCGCGTTTCAATGCATGTAAGTACCTGCAAAATCCTGGTTAAAATTATAAGATGAGTTAGCACCACACTATTTCTTTTTTACTAACTAAAAAAAAAATTATGTAAGAAATACATACAAATTATACCACTCACAAAGAAGAGCAACGAGCTGCTCTTCAACCCACTCAATCTGTTGCTCCATGGTAAGATGGACCTCATATTGATTAATGTCCCCTTCCCAAGCACTAAAAATCAATGTTTTAAAAAACAAGTTCTACTGCTAATATTTAACACTATGGTTTTATTGATTCTTATACAGTTTCAGCATCTGCATGCTCCTCTTCTTCTACTTGTGGTACTTCCATTTCTGATTCATCCAAAAAAAGAGGCAGGTAATCTTGTGATAAAGAATATATCAATTGTAGTGGTGACATGACTTGTGGATGAGGTGATGCTAGCAGTGGTGATGGAGTGGAAAGAAGAGGGGGGAAGGAGGGCGATGCCTCAAAAATAGGTAGGTTTGCATAGGAAGTTTGAGAGGACATTAATGTTGTTAAGAAAATAGAAAAAAAAAGCAAGGTTTATCAGGTGTGATCCATTTATAAGGTATTTATATTTCTATGATTATTTTTAATATCCAAACAGGGATTTTTCACAAAACAATCATCTAAATAGGCACAAGGATCCCACATCATATGAATGTATTTTTTTTTATTGTAGTGGTCAATGATGATAGATTATTTTTATACACTCTTGTTAGTAGCAACGATGCTTTTTTTTTAGAGTTGATGAAGAATAATAGTATTAATATTTTTGGTTTCTGGCTTACAAAAATAAACTTTTTTTCTTTTTGTTTTTATTTATTTTGAAGATAGTATAAAAGAAGATGAGAATAAAGAAGGCGAGTATAATATATATAGGAGTATTAAAATAATAAGAGTGAGGGAGAGGGTGTTGTTAATATAATATCATGATATGATGAGGGGAGGAAAAAAAATGAATGAGTGGTTAATTGAGATGGAGCTTAGGTTCTAGTGGAATTGCAACTAATTGATCTGCTTGTCTATATTTTGCACTAGCAAATGGCGCATATATATGGGCAATCGGAAGAATGGAAAAATAATCCAAGGAATCAAACTCATTATACCATAATTTGACACCTTTATTTATGAGAGGTTGACTTGTTGGCTTCTTGTAATAGCAGACCATAGCAAACGTGTGTATACCCTTTGTCTTTAGATTGTGCTGGAAGTAATATATGACTTGACCAGCAAACAAGGAAGGAGCATTGGTACATGTAGTGCTGGCAACAAACAAGGCTTGGATATATGAACCACGTACACTTGCTGCTTCAAGGCTATGATACATTTGCCCATGAAGCTTGATCTGGTTATACTTTTCGATTCTTCTTAAAACCAGTATATCACCTTGATGAATATCAGTAGCATATTGATGCTGCATCTTCTCATTATATAGTTCGCGATAATAGTCAACAAGGCATTGATAGTGGTCTGGTGCCATATTTACTGATTTCGATGATCCCTGGAGTACAGAATCCGGCAGAGTCTCCATCCCAGTTGCACTCACCATATCTTCTGGATCCTTCACGATTTCTTCGATGTTTATAGCGTCAGAAGAGGCAAGACGTGCTGATGTTGTTGTTGCGCCAGGACTTTTGGCAAGTTGATATAGGAATGCGACCTCTGCTTTACCTATTTTTAGTTCTAGGCGTCAAACATAATCAGAAAGATGCACACTTTCAAGGAAACGATTGACAACTATAACCTCGAAAGTTCCCTCATTGTTCGTGTCAATACTTCCAAGCATCCCATTATACCGTTCAAATGAATAGCACTATATAGCAGGGATAACCGAAAAATTGCGCATCTGTTTGGCAAGATGGATATGCACGTGCATATTTGGTGTTACCCATTTATCACCATTCAACCTCTGTGCTCCTTTACAGAACGCAATCAACTTGTTATGGCCAATTTGGATATCATCTCTTTCAATAGGAGGTTGCACCAGGCACTGCAAAAACAGGGTCCTTAAACGCGCGTTATAGCTCGTTATATTTTTTACATATCTAGGGTTAAAATCAGGGGCTACCTTTAATGTGGTATGAACGAACTATAATGAGCTTTAACGCGATGCCACAATATATATTTATTTTGGTAACTGTGTGGTGAGGAGTATACCACTTGTTTTACTTTTCAAAAAAAAAAAAGTTACTCAGATTCTATTATGCCATTTACTCCATCTTTTTTTTCTTTCAAAAAAAATAAATCTCTTTTTATTTTAACCCATCACCTTTATTACAAGGGACATGATAAATCCTATTTTTTGGTGTTTGTAATATTTGTTATATATATAATATTTTTATTTATATAAAAAAAAGAAAACTAATCGAATTGATCGCATCTTCGTTTTCCTAAGTGTAATCCGCCATTGCTACCAGATCTCTCTGTCCCTTCCACTGGTCTACCTACAAACGTTCTTTTATACATTCCATCAGTACCAAAATAACAGCTCATGCAAACACATGCACGTATCGCAAAAAGTAATATGAAAACGCAATAAAATCTACCTGTTCAGCAACCGGGTGAGACGCACACGTTCTCCCATCAAGAACAGCATATCGTCCAAGCCAGGAGTAGCACTCAACTGAGATTCAACTCGTGCAAGCGCCTGCAAAATCCTGGTTAAAATTATAAGATGAGTAAGCACCATACCGTTTCTTTTTTACCAACTAAAAAAAATTATGCAAGAAATACATACAAATTATGCCGCTCGCGAAGAAGATCAACGAGCTGCTCTTCTACCTGCTCAATCTGTTGCTCCATGTAAGATGGACCTCAATTTGACTAATGTCCCCTTCCCAAGCACTAAAAAATCGATGTTTTAAAAAACAAGTTCTACTGCTAATTTTTAACACTATGGTTTTATTAGTTCTTACACAGTTTCAGCATCTGCGTGCTCGTCTTCTTCTACTTCTTGTACTTCCATTTCCGATTCATCAAAAAAAAGGGGCGGGAAATCTTGTGATGAAGAATATATCGATTGTGGTGGTGACATGACTTGTGGATGAGGTGATGCTGGCAGTGGTGATGGAGTGGAAAGAGGGGGAAAGGAGGGCGATGCCTCGAAAACAGGAGTATTACTACGAGAAGAATATGAAGACATTATTGTTGTTAAAAAAAAGGATGTATTGAAAAAAAGCAAGGTTTATAGGGTGTTGTTCATTTGCAAGCAGGTATTTATATTTCACGCGTCTTTCCATAATAACACACTATTTTTAATTTCCAAACAAGAATTTTCACAAAACAATCATCCAAAAAGGCACAAAAATCACACATCGTATGAACGTATATTTTTTTATTGTAGTGATCAATGACGATAGATTATTTTCATACGATTTGTTAGTTGCAACGATGACTTTTTTGGAGTTGAAGTAAGAATAATAATCAGTATTAATATTTTCAGCTTTCTGTCTTACAAAAATTAATAAAACTCCACAGAAAAGACCAGCTTTTTAGCTTTTAATTATTTTGAAGATTATAAAATATAGATCGGTGAAAAAAGGCAAGTATAAAATATAAAATATATATATGTGTGGGAGTATTTATATAATTAGAGAGAGTGAGGAGATGTGATGACAAAATATGCCGAAAAGATGGGGAGGAATAAAAAAGAGGAAGTGCAGTTAATTAAGATGGAATTTGGGTTCAAGTGGAATTGCAGCTAACCTATTACCCGTTTTATATTTTGCATACGCGAATGGGGCATATATACGAGCGATCGGAAGAATAGAATAATGACTCAGTTCATCGAACGAATCTTTCCACAATTCCACACCGGTCGTATCAACAAGATGTTGTGAACTGAGTTGCCCATAATAGCGAACCATGGCGAAGCGATGTAGACCTTTCGTGCGAAGATCATGTTCAAAGTAGTAAAGGACTTGACCAGCGAAAAGAGATGGTGGTGCGCTTTCTTCCTCTTCTTCGTCTCTATTATTATCAGGGCTTGCAACAAATAAGGCATGTATATGGGAGCCTCGAGCACTTGCTGCTTCAACACTGCAGTATGTTTGACCATGAATCTTGACCCTGGTGAACTTTTTGATTTTTGAAGCAACCCTTATGTTGTCTGGACGGTAGTTTTCAGCAAATTCATCACAAAAATTTTCGCTATACCTCATCCTGTAGTACATGACAAGGTGCTTGTAATGATCATGGGACATTCTAATGGGTTTTTGTTTACCATGGATGCTGGACTCTGGTATCGATTCCTGTCCTGTAGCGCGCAACATATCCTCTGGATTTTTCACAATCTCTTCGATATCCATGGCATCAGAAGAAGCAAGACGTGCTGTTGTTGTTGTTGTACCTGGCTTTTAGCAAGACCATAGAGGAATGATACCTCATCTTCACCCATTTCTGGTTCTAAGCGTCGAACGTAATCAGCAAGGTGAACGCTTTCAAGAAAACGGTTCACCACAGTAACTTCGAAAGTCCCTTTGTTATTTGTGTCGATACTACCAAGCATCCCATTGTACCGTTCGAAAGAGTAGCACCATACTGGGGATAACCGAAAAGTCACGCATCTGTTTGGCAAGATGAATATGAGCATGCATATTCGGTGTTACCCATTTATCACCGTTCAACCTCTGTGCTCCTTTACAGAACTCGATCAACTTGTCATGGCCAATTTGGATATCATTTCTTTCAATGGAAGGGCGAACCAGGATACGACATGCATCAACAAACAGCATCCAATTTTCAAAATCAGCTCTTGGGATCACCCCACGAAGGATAAAAGGAGAGTATATAAGAATCCAGACTTTCCATTCAGCAGCTTTCATCGAACTAAAGCCTGATTCGATTTTGTTGGCAAGTGTATCATAACCATGGGGCACCATTATACCATCAGCAGCAACTTGCATGCTTTTCAGCTTTGCATCAGTCAAATACTTTTTATCCAACCATGTGTCAACCATCTTTTTGGCAGTTCTAAGAAACAAATTATGAAGTGGGTCGATTATTACACATCGTGGGACGTCAAAGTATACTAATCGGTGTAATTCAGTATATCGCGTGCCATACTGCTGTTCGAGTTCTTTTTTTCTTGCGGCGCACTTTCTGCTTTCCAATCGGCACCCCATTGTTTGTTTTGCTCTTTTGTAACAAGGCGTTCTTCATTGATTTGTTGAGGAGAGAAACCCGAAAAGTTTAACCCTTCACCCTGAACTGGAAGGAAATCCCGATCACACTTGTAGCATCCTCGTCGACTTACAGCAGATGTAAAACCGGCAATCTTTCTGGCGGCAGGCATATCACAAGCAACGTTCAAGAGGGCAGCACGGACAGTTCTTTCTCTGTTTTGGCTTTGATATGTTTTTATTCATACACTGTGATAAAGTTCCTCCAGTTCATCTGCCAATGGCTTTAGGTAGTTATTCATTGCGACAGTTTTTGGTTCATGCGGCCTGGGGATCGTGCCAAGCAAGATTATATTTTCCTTCTTGTTACGCAATTCACGCAGCAAATTTTGGACAATTGCGTAAATGGCGCCCATTGAGTAAGCAGAGTTCTTGAATGCCCGGAACCAATCGATGTTAATTGTCAACAAGAGAGATCGTTCATGTGTAACGAAAGGTTTGGGTTCTTCATTCAGGAGAGTGTCTGGGTCAGGTATGGTTGTCCACATTTCGCCATCATAAATGTCAGACATAAGATGGGAAGGAACGTTACGCGTGCGCCATTTGTTAATGTTTATTTCGAAATCAGGTCGTTCAAAAAGCATACGCAGGCTTTCTTTCAACGGGTGGTATGCATATACTTTTTTTGGTAGACCTTTTTTGTCAAACAAGGCAGTGTTCGCGGTGCATTTTGTACATTTTGATGAGAGTGTCAAATCATTTCGGTCATACACCTCGTGGCAAGTGGGACAAACAATGTATTTGACAACGTTTTCAGTGAAATCGGTCATATTGGTATTGGCACGGACAGTGGATGGTGTGGTATGGAGACGAGAATGGAGGTTCAACATGATCAAGACCATGTTCAAGGCTTCTAAAAGTTTGGTCGCAGCAACATTTGACAAGTACAACAAATGAAAGATTACAGCAAAAGCTTGCAAGAAGGTAAGGATACCCTTTTCATCTAAAAAAAAACAAACTCTATTAATATTTTTTCACCACTTTATAATTATATAACTTATGTAATAAATACTTACTGTTATTCGATGCAGTATACTCATCCATGTCTTCAGTGTCATCATTGTCATTTATTTCTTCTTCGTCGTCTAGGTATGCCAATTCATTTAAATCGACGATTTCCTCATCTTCAACTGACTCGATCACTCCCAATACGGAACCCTCGTCAACATCTTCTATAGTAGCAGAAATAGGTGGTTCATCTGTTATTTCCATGGGCACTGGTCCTTGTTGGTAAGATAAGTAATAATGTTCAGATGGGGTTGCAGGGTCAATAGGATCATCTAAAATAGTCCATGGTATTATATTAGTAAATATATGCTGACATGCTAAAAAAGAATAATTTTATTTTTCATAATATTTTTTAATAGAATCAACTTACATTGATCGTCTGGGGCCTGTGATAGCAATCCAGATGGTTATCTTGTTGTAAATTAGGGGGCGGACCTTGTGGTTGCGAACTTGGCACGTTTCTTTGTCTGTTGTTTCCACTAATCACCGGCGAATGGCTCTCTCCTGAGCTAAAATAAATAAAGATGAAGAAAAATGATTAGGTACAAATTACATTGCGAAATCAAAGCATCCACCAAAAAAAATTGTCATAAATATTTACATTGTCTTCTTCTTTCAGCTTCATTCTTTCTATGACGGTAAACTACTGATCTACTGTTGACCAGTTTTCCATTACATCGATCACATGAGCATCGAACTGGTGGCATTGTTTTGGCGTTCGATAGATGAAAAAAGTAGAGTCTGAATGGATATATAAAACACGAGGAGGTATGTTTAATTGTAAAATAATGTTTTTTTTGTTTGATATTCGAAGGGTTATTTATATCTTTTTCTGTTCTTACTGCAGATCTAATGAATACCATAAAATATATAAAACTAATATATAGATCATGACAAATATGATTACGGATCAAAATATACAACGATGAATAGATAAACTGTGCAACAAGGTATACGATGATAATTTAAATGAAGAAGGACACACTGCAACATGTGCAATGCAAGTAATGACTGCGCAACAAGATGCATGATTTATTGTTCCATTGGGTGTCACAAAGGTAATTTAATTAAACTATAGACTACTGGTACAAAGAAGTATTCCTAATATAGTAGTAATCGTTTTTCTCTTTTATTTACAAAAAAAAATAGAACTTACAAAAAATAGTCATTATAGTCACAAATGAAACGAGAGCATATTAAACCAAGAAAGTTATGTATGAAGAGCAATAATATATGGCAATTCATACACACCTATCGTTGACGTTCAGAAGCCAATATTCTTTTATATAAAAGGGTGGATTATAATGTGATCATAAGCTACGTTCCACAAGGTAAGATAAAGAATCCGCCGCCATAATAAAGAGGTGTTTTTTTCAAGCAAGATAAAAGTCATTTTTCGTTTTTTTGACTTATAAAAACGTATATTTTTTAAAATTTAGAACCTATTCTCAAAACACAGGAGAAAATTACATGTTTGCGATGATTACAAAGATGGTGAATGCTCATTTGTCTTTTTAATAATTATTGTCGCCACTTGTACCTATCTGGTCTTTTGTATAAAAGAAGGTAGACCGTTATACAATCTCAAGTGGATGATTACAAACGATTGACCGCAGTAAAAAAAAGAAGATTCTTTATAAGGTAAAATACATTGTTCTTTTTTTCTGGGACTACTCTAAAAATGAATCTAAAAAAAGGACCGTGCTCCCAAGATCAATTATTGATCTAACGTATGAAAAATACAATTATTATCAGGAAAAATATTCCCAAGAAAAATACAAGGCGTGTTTGATCGAATGATAAAGAAGCAGCTTTTTTCTATCATTTATCGTTTGGTTATATTTTAAAGGTATTTTTCTTTTTTGATCTTTCCATCTGTTGGAACACTTTTTATTGTATATATATATATATGTGTGTGTGTATGTGTGTGTGTGAGAGAGTGTGTGTACGATATAGTTTTTTTTTTGTATTTTTTTTATGTATATATTTATGGAGAGAGCGAGAAGAAAAGCACACGATGTTTAAAATATATGAGCATCGCGGCGTTGTGCAGGTGGTGGAGGAGGAGATGGTGATGATGGAGATGGAGATGGGGTTCGTGCTGGTGACGATGATGATGCAGGTGGTGGTGTTGAAGATGATGGAGGAACTGGCAGTGCTGCTGCTGCTGGTACGACTGCCCATAGAGGGGCGCCTTTGGGAATGGAACCAGTGATGGGAGCACCAATGGACCGTTTTCGATGCAATGGAGGTCCGGTATAGTCCTTGTCAAGTGTATCGAAAAGGTCAAGGAGCTTTATTTTCAAGAAACAATAAAAAGGTCAGTAACATATACAAACTCTTTTTGGACAAACCTAAACCAACGAATGTACTTTTTTTTTTTTACTTGTTGGCTATGCCATGTTGGCTTCCTGATTCTTAAACCCTTTTTCGTTGCATGCACCAAGGATTCGTCATCAGTCGAATCCTCATCTGACATGTACACGAGTTTGAGGACAAAGGGTGCCTCTGGGTACTCATCATACTTGCCCATTCGATCTCCTCCATCGTAAGTAACAAGACGGCGTCGCAATTTCTGTATATTTTTTTTTTAACTTTTGGGTTCTTTTTTTTTTAATTATATCTCAATCACTTTTTTCCCCTCGATCACTCTTTTTTTTTATCTTACATCATGCTTTCGCGTTGCCGCACGGTTTACAGGAGCTTCGGCTGCACGTTGCGCTTCAGTCTTGTTATAGTCCTTCTTCAAGTTGTTGAAGTGGTCCCTTGTCATAGACTTGACAAGGCTATCCCACTTCAGGACGTTCAGGTACTCTTCCTGGTAGGTGTGATTGTTTCGATAATGGAAGCATGAATGGTTGCATTAGGCTCCCTAACGATCCCTTTTCCATCTTCAAAGTCGTACTTGGCCGCCATCTGTTTGTACATTCGAACCACTTTGTCCTATAATATATTCAATGTAAAGGTTAGCATATTATAATTATATCTAATTGGATAATATGAATGATAACTTGCAAAAATATGAAAAACCAACAGTACATACCATAACACTACTTCTGGCCTCGCCTGCTTCCTCCATTCTTCTTCCATTTTCAATGGCGTCAGAATTGGGATCAGCATTGGCATCTTGTTCACCATTGTTCATGTTAACCCGGAGAACCTCCTCAAACTGGGCAAAGTTGTCCCTTATTTCCCCAAGAAGGTCGTTTCTCAAGTCTTCCAATGCATCGTCATTTTGGGTGAGTGACGACCAAGAGATGCCAACTCTTCAGGATCGATGCTGTTGTTGAGTTGCTTGCGATACTTTCCTGACGATCGAGGGTAGGTTGACGTGAAAGAGGAGGTTCCACCTGGCGAGAAGAAGGCACCGACAAGGAGACGGGAGGAACGGAACCAGCAGATCGAACAGATGCCAGTTCAAGAGCACGTTGCAATTCCCTGGTTGTTCTTCGTTTGGCAGGGGCAGAAGAAGATTGGGAGATAGTTCTCTTTTTTGTGAGGATTGGTCATGTTAATAAATAAAAAAAGGTATGTATGAATAAAAATAAAATGCATGTGAGTGTGGGTTATATGTGTGTGTTAATAATAAGACAGCCATAATATTAAAATACATCCTTTTTATATAGTTTTTCTTCATGTCACTATCAGGTACCAAAACTGATTATTCTTAATAAATAATATTGACCATTAACACACTACACCAAGTTAAATTCTTATTACTAATAACACAGTGTAAGAATACTATATAAAGAAAAAACAGTAAAGAAGTGTAGACATCGGAGAAGATCGGTGTACCAGTCTATAACTCAACTAAATATACACGTATGATTATATGTAATTTAAGAAGTAAGAGATCCTTCATCTCAGCTTATTGAACATAGATTATTAATCATAATTAACTGGACATCATCTCCATAGATAATAGAACCATATATAAAGACCAACATTTTTAAATAATAAAAGATTCTCTACTATATTCTTTAGTCCTACTTTTCATACATTTTATTTTTTTTTATTCATCTTATTGTCATTTTACCTCAATATCCTTTTTACGGTGCATGTTGTTTACTCATATCTTTATTATTTTCTATATAGTCATTCATCGATTTAAAAAACAACAATCTTTTTCTTTTTCATGCATTGACAACACGATCCAAATTTGGCAATGGAGGTAAGCATATTTCGCCATTTAAAAAATATCTCATTAGCATAATAAGGTGGCTACGCGTCTCTTTCTCCCTTTTTTGACTTACTGTTTTTTTTTCTTTCTTTGTTTTTCCCCAACAAGCAAATCCGGATGTTATATTACAATATATCCCTTTTCCTCTATAATGTTTTGCCTT
Source organism: Phascolomyces articulosus (assembly GCA_025677815.1). NCBI lineage: Eukaryota > Fungi > Mucoromycota > Mucoromycetes > Mucorales > Lichtheimiaceae > Phascolomyces > Phascolomyces articulosus. The sequence goes on along the minus strand of JAIXMP010000098.1, from coordinate 1,337 downwards.
TTACTTTTTCTATCTATCTCTAACACATGAACACGTAACTTAATGGCATATAGTACTACTTTTTTGGGGATGGGTGAAATTAATTAAATGGAAGAAAACAGACGTTCGAAAACAACTAGCTAACACTTTGACAGTATCTGTAGAATTTAACACGAAATTCACAAGGTTCCTTTTGGACAATATGGTACCAAGGTCAAGAATATACATATGTGTGGTTGGAAGGGTGTTTGACATGGTATACTCTTATTCCTATTCTTTTGGTTTTTTTCCTTTTTCTTTTATAGATTGATATGAAGATTGACACGAAGGTCAATTCAATGGTAAGTTCTTTTGTATATCTGGTATAGTCGCTATCATTAAACGTGTTACTATGATTACTGTACTGATATTTATTTTTTTTAATAGAATGGCACCTTCTCCTTATCATTGTAAACACAAGGTAAGATATTATTTTTGAAACTTTTTGATTGTTTCTTAATAGTAATAATTTTCTTTTTATTAATTGTGAAAAACGATTTTTAGGGTCATAATAGTATTGACTACAACATCAGTAGATTGTATCTCCTTTTTGTATAATGGTAAATTATTTTCTTCTTTATGAATACATTACGGAATATGCTTTTCATATACATATACTAACTATTACTTTTTTGAATAGGTATTTTCATACAATACTCTTGTCAAAACACTACCAGGTACGTTGATTTGATTCTGTCTGGTTGTTTACTTTTGTTTTTCCTCTTGACTCATTCTAGTGGACTTTTTTCCTTTTTTTTTTTTTTTTGCTAGTATAAAATCAAGAACGCAGTTTTTACAAGTGATGACGATGACGCGTTTCATGGGTAAACCGAACGATCTATACCACAATGAAGTAGCAAACAAATAATGGAGTGTGGGTAAAAAAAAAACCAACGTTTTTCATGGGTCCTAAATGAACAGCAATATCGGCGTAAAAGAGGTAGGACAACAGATAGAATAAAATAGTTTAGTACAATAGTAAATAGTGATAGAAGCAGTATTACTAGTTTTTATTATCCAATAAAAAATAAATAAAATCATATTTTTTTTTCTATAATCATAAATAATGTACACAATGATGGCCAATAAGAAAATCAGAAAACAATGAATCATAAAAATGAAAGCACGTTATAGCTAATAAAACGCGCGTTAAAGCTATAGAAACAGCATGTTATAGTTCATCAAAAGCACGTTATAGTTCATCAAATGCATGTTATAGCTCGTTAAAAGCGTTACTAAAACGCGCGTTATATTCGCATTATAGCTCATTATAGCTGAGCACGTTATAGGAGTACAGAAACGCGTTATAGTTACACATT
>JAIXMP010000097.1:0-15694 GCA_025677815.1 Phascolomyces articulosus | reverse complement strand
TAGTGGATTCCATATTTGGATACTTTATTGAGTTTGGAATAACTCAAGCTTGAAAATCTTACACAACCAAAATATTCACCTCTCTTTCTTTTTTTTTTTGACCTTTTTACTTTCCCTTTTTCTTTCAAGACACCCTTTCTCATATACAAACGTCTATGATACTATAGGTAATTATTATGATATAATCTATTAGAAGAACGTCTATTATGGATTTAAATGGATAGTACTATTAATGCCATTTTTTTGTCACTACTGATGCTCTGATTGATTTTCTATAGTCACAGTTCAAATCCAAAGCTAATCACATAACCAGTACTCCTTGATGCTTACAGGTAAGATATTATCTTTCATGAATACTCTTTTTTTCCCCATGTTTAAAAAATCCCTTTTTTATCATTGATATAGCCTATTTTTTTAAGATTTTGGACAAAGAATACTGCATATGTAAGCACTATTGTATGCTTCCATCTAGTAAGATTTTTCTTGTTCATTTATATATTGAGTTTCCTCTTTTGACAGTATCAAAATGAATTGATTTTTTTTTATCACTGACATATTTTTTTTTCTTTTTTATTTTTATTTATCACTATAGAGATTCTAATATATGTTCTGTTTATCTAGGTAAGCACTATGATTGGTTTATCATGTCTCTTTTTTTTTCTTTACTAATTTATTTTGCTTTGTATTTTGGTTCCCTTTGCTATTGGTAATCTCATAGGACATTATCCACAGGACGATTCCTTTCTATTCCTTGATGAACTTGTGCAATGTAACGATGACGCGTCCCTCATTCCAAGGTGAGTGATAATATTCTATGTAAGCTACTAATCTTTGTTATTTTTTTATTCTTTAATAAGAAACATTGGCCATTTTCCATTAGATATTTTGAGGTAATGTTCTTTTATGTCTTTTATATGTTCATATTACTATCAAGTCTTCTGAAATTTATTCTCCTTCTAATAGGAACATCATCTATTTCTTTTCAGTGCATTGAACCATGTGGTAAGTTGACTTTTTATTCTTTCTTTTTCTTCATCTCATTAGTTTCTTTTTATTTTTAAACTAATTACATTTTTATTTATTGTTTATAGAAATGAAATAGCCTTCTTCCTTATTATAATAGTTATGGTTTTTCTATTATTATGATGATAGATAGCATGTAGTTTTTTTTAAAAAAAATAGATAATAGTGTAGGATAGTATAGCTTTTATAATAATCATTTTTTTATCTAATAAAATATTCAGTTATTACTATATATACTACTTTATCTCTTTTTTTTTTTCTCTTTTTGATTGGATGTAATGAATAATATACAAAGATTCTATTGGAAGTTGAATGTTGTGATATTGTCATGATATTTAGAATATCATAATAATAATATAGAGTATATCATGATATTTATATTTGATATCTAATAATAATGATATCCTCATTATATGTTGAATTTCAGAATAATGATTTTTGATATATCATAATGATAAGATTCTGATCATAGAGCAAAATTGACTATTGTGATATTTTAGTGCATATATGGTAAATCATTATTGTGATACCCTTATCCCAGAGCTAAAATTATTAGAATCTTACTAATATTTCACAAAAATTTCATAATTGTGATATGCCCCCTTTTTTCCAGTGTATCACCATACTTACAAGTATAAATGATTATGAATAGACTAAGATTCTTTGGTAGATACCATAAAACCAGAATTAAGGATAAAATACAAGGGAAATGATTTAAAGATAAAGTGGATCAATAGTAATATATATAAGTAGATAATTGATTTATTAGTTAGTTCCTTTTTTTATTTTATGCAATATTTGTTACTTTTATATATTTATGTAATAATAAATTAATAAAAGTAAATATAGAAATAAATATAAGGTAATGATATACAATATATAAAATAATGAAAGAGTATAGTAAGGGATAATATAATAAATATAAGAGGATAATTAAATAAGGGTTAGATAAAAACATAAAAATAAATAATAATAATTATGATATAATTATTATTATATAGAGAACACTACATCTATTATTATTAAGAATATATCTATAGATAATATAGATATGATCATTTAAGGTAATAAGGGGACAATATAATATAGGGATAGATAGGAATTATCAAAAATAGGATAGTTGATCAACCTATCCATCTACAGATAAACCTTCAGGAGAAACATTTCACTGACACGATCTGGTTGGTCGACATAGGTTCTTAGGTTTGAATCGTTATCTTGAAGTCATGTGACCAGCTGATGACGAATTTCCTTCAAAATTCATCTCAGACGCAACAAAAACAAGAAATCTCGGATAGTATAGTGGTCAGTATCCCCGCCTGTCACGCGGGAGACCCGGGTTCAATTCCCGGTCCGAGAGCTATAATTACTACATAATGGTATTTTTTATTATTATATTTTCTATTATAGTGTTATAATTATTTTTGGCAGATAATACCATAGCCAATAGGAATAATAAGATATTTAAAGAGAATATAACGATGATTTTTTATTATTTAATGATGAGGGGATATTTATATGTTTTCTGGTTATGATGGATAATACTAATAATATGGATAGTTGCTAGTAATACTTTGTTTCTTGGCAATAATGTTAATATTAAAAATAGTGATGATAGATGCTACACATCTTGGTAATGATGCTGATAATAGTTATAATGTAATAATGTGCCCAGCAAGAAGTATACAGAAGAGTTATTAAAGATGGTTATTTTTAGATATAAAATAATCATATAAGAAGTATCCAAAAAAAAGGAAAAGGGTAACACAGATAATTCTGCCATAACAATATCCTCCCCTCAGAATGTTGTACATCCTCGAAAATAGCAATTCGATCAGCAGCTTCCAGATGATGACGTTCCACAATGTAGACAGTAGTAGGATCATACCATGGATCAGTCAGTGGTTATCTACTAACATAAATTAGATACAAATGATCAGTATGGACCTAAGAAGAATAAACTTGACTATTAAGATCTTGAAGTTGGTAAATATCAGTGTCTAGATTAGATGCAATAATTTTTAAAGGGCCTTTCTAGTTGAATTTGAGGCTTAGTTTGTTTTTATGATGCATTAAAACATAGTCATTAATAGCAAACTTTTAAGGCTTTAAAAGGGAATCCCAGCAAGCTTTATCTTGAGTGGCATTATTTTTTAGTCATTGTTTAGCTAATGCATAAGCTTGGTGTAATTATCACACTTCAAGCATATAGCCAGAGACTTCAGGTATAGCATTGGAATTAGGGTCAGGTAAAGTAATAAAAGAATGTAGGTGGTTACCAGGCAAGCAAGGTTCTTGACCATATACCAAAAAAATGGACTAAAACCAGTGGTGTGATGTTTGCAAATATGACAAGTAAAAATGGCAGGCTCTATAAATTCATCCTATTGATGTATACAGCCTTGAACATATTTACAGATCATTTGCTTGAGAATACCATTAGTTCATTCAACCTTCACATTGGTATAGGCATGGAAAGCAGAAGTCAGAAGGTGTTTTGTTTTAAGGTGGCCAAGATAAAAGCTAAGCACTTTGGATATGAAATTTGCACTATGATCAGTTAAAATTTCTGATGGATAGCCAAAATTTAAAACAATTTCTTTATATATAAAATTAGCAATAGCTTCACCAGTAGCATCTGGGACATAGTGGCAAATAACCTAATTGGTGGCATAATCCACAGCAATAAGCAACCAACGATTACCTTTAATAGTAGTAGGCAATTCCCTAATAAAATCTAAATGCCAATGAGAAAAGGTAGGCAGAATATCCAATGGTTTCATAGGAGCATGGTGAATATTATGGCCAGCATTAGAAGCAAGTTGGCATTAAGGACAAGAAGACAACTAATCTTGAATATCTGAGTGCATATTAGGCTACCAGTAATGTTTGTGTAAAATGTCATATACTGTAGTCTTGCCTGCATAACCAAATGATTTATAGGAATCTTGTACTAAGTCTGCTCAACAGGAAAATAAAACATAATGAACTTGTTTTAGTTCTTGACCAATCTTGACCTTATGAAATACCATGCTATTATGCACCACAAACTTATCCTTATGCTTCTGAAGTAAATCTTTATACATGGATGGCCAATTTGAGATGAAATGGTAATAAAATTGAATGTAAAAATAAAGAAACAGATAAGAATATAGTTGAGAATCTTTTTATTGTTCAAATTTGCTTATATTTATATGTTTTATCTATCTAATATAATGATGTTGTTCACTAGATCATTCTAGTACTATGTTTCACTGACTTTAATTAAAGGACGATTGATATCTAATTATTCAAGTGTATATGCGTACTTGGTTCTAGATATTTCTTTATGTACCTAGCAATAGGTGTATTATCCTGTTTAGTAATCATTCTTCATCTTTCTTCTGTATTCCGGATTATTAGTAATGAGGAACGAATTAAGAGTGATATAGTGTGTTATTGGTTATATCATGTTTTATTATAGAATGATGTTTAACCAGTTATTTATAAATGAGTGAATCTATCATATATTAGTGTGGTTCACTACACAATTGTCTTTAGGAAGGGCATAGAACTTAGGCCAATCTGATTCTTAAATAGACTTGACAGCATACAAGTAATTTGGTTCCAATGATTTTTCTTCAGTCATATAAGCAGGACCATCCCGCCTTGACAGTAGATCCAGTACATGATTATCTTTACCAGGTTTATACTATATATTTGGATCATATAATTCGATCTCAGTGATCCAACAGGTCAGACAAGGGGTTGGCTTCTTTTGTGAGTGGAAATACTTGAGTAGATAGTAGTCACTAAGGACAATACATTCTCTGCCTTCAATAAAACATCGCCATTGTCACAGACAGTATAAGATGGCTAACAGCTCGCGCTCTTGCCACTTCATTTTTATTTCAGAATCCCTATGTTCAAAAAGTAGGGGATTCTTAAGAATCTAAGGTTTAAAATATGCAAATAGCCAAACCCCCAATTTTGTAAAAAAAATTCTACTGATAAAATGAGATGAAAAATAAATAAGCAAATAAATTAGAATTATGCAGCTTGCTGAAGTAGTTACATAGGAATAAAAATATACTTATACAATATAAAGGGGAAAAAATATTATATTTGGTAGATTTTATATACTAGGATATATCACTATAAAAGATAACAGTTGTATTTAATAAAAATAATACAGTATTAAAAAAAGTATAGATGACAAATAATAAAAGAATTTATATATTATTTTATTAGCAGTAAAAAATCGTGTGGGCAGGGAAGTCTTTGTAGTAATTATTTTTTTATCACAATGGTTTTAATTGTTAATATAAGTGATGATTTCACTTGGGGGGTTATTATGCATGCCCTTATTTCACCCCAATTGGTTTTCAATTTTATTCTTCTAAATATATATAGTAATGGTGATTTTTTTTGATATCCTTTGGCTTCTACAATAAAAATAACATCTATTGAATGTATTTGCTAGCTTCGTTATGATTAGTTTACTAACTCCATGTTGAACATTTCGAAATGGCAGAAAGGTTTTTGTTAAAAAAAAAACTGGTGAAGGTAAAATTTCCACTCTTATAAAAATCTTGAAAACCAGTTGGGATGATATAAGGGTGTGTGGATTATTATGGTCATGCTTAATATATACAAAACAATAGGGAATAAAATAACATGACCATATATTTAAACCATCTTTGTCATAAAAATATTGAGGAAGTAGTAATAAAAAAAAAAGAGTATGCATATCGGTTAAGTATTAGATTTGAGGAAATCAATACCTAAAAAGATAAACATCATGCACTGCATACAAGTATATAAGTTATAAATGATGGGTGTTTGAGCTATATATTCTTTATACTAATTATAGTATTGAGATCCTTTTTTCTTCTTCATATCACCTTTGTTAATCCCAGTTACAACTACTTCTACATACTACTACCACTACTACTACTTCAATTATTATTACCATGTCTTCTGAAAATATCGATCGTTATTTTAACTATGCTGAAAATGATGCATGTATTAATCCAACTTGTTGCTATATGCATCATGGATTGACTACTCAAGTCTTGCTCAGTCAGATGTATGCTCGTGAGCAAATGCTGTATGTATTTTTACATATTAATATTTTAACTATTGAACATCAAATAAATTAAATATAAGTAACTTCTCGCCCTCTCCTATAGTATAAAAGCATTGTTTGAATCTACTAGAACTGTTTTATCCTTTGACACAGAATTATACCCTGTTTCTTCACGTGTGATGGCAAAGTTGATGGAGCAGTATAGAAATAGGGATTTTGCAGGTGAATTGGAAGAATTCCTTAGTGAGCAAGTGTAAGCATATACAACACTGTATATTATTACCATAGTGATTTTACTTTCAATCTAATCAGTATTAACTAGGCATGAATAGGCAGTCAATGGTAGAGAAGACCTAGCTCAGAAAAAGGAAGAGTATAGAAGATTGCTAGAGGAGAAGAAGCAAATTGAAAGAGATTTGAAAGATGCTTGGCCTGAAGTTGCTGTATATGATGGGCCAACTGCTGTGTGCCTTATAAAAGATCAGCATCAGCAAATAGTTCATTTACTAGAAGAGAAACTTGCTCATAACAGGCAAGATATTGATGATTTTAAAACAACAGCTCTAAATACATATAAATAGTTTTAATAAAATATAATACTTTTATTATGGATAATGTAGTTCTTGGCAAAAGTGCTTGTATATAATAAGGGTCATATTACTATTTAACTGAAAGTAAGAGCAACAATAATGCAGTATTTCTCACCATGATATTAATACAGATACACTAGGTCAAAAAAGTGTTCCAATGATTAGTACTTTAGTACTTTTTTTATCATTACATATGCTACAGTAATCCATTTCCTTTCAAATTTAAATATATATTACTTTAATATGTTTTCTTACTATATATGGTGTTACGAGATGATTGGTTAAAATATGGCGGAGTTATTAACATAATAAATAGGAGAGGCATTGGAATACTTTTTTGACCATTACTATAGAGCTGAATATTCAAGCCACAAAAAATACTTTTTTAATACCAGATCAAAGTTTTTTTTATTATTTACCCTCTTTCTTTACTTTTCTTCTCTTTTCTGGTAAGTTTTATTATTTATATATACTTTTTTATAATATGATGTTATTAAAATATTATATAAAGATCAAAATGAAACCACTTAGTAAAGCTAAGTAAGAGCAAGTTATGAAATACCTTCAAGAGGGCTATTCTACACATGTTGCTGCTCGTTTAGCATCTGTTGGTCAAGGTTCAGTAGCAAGGATCAGAAAAAATCTACTAATTCTTTTAAAAATTGCAAAAAATGGCCGCCCCTCTAAGTTGAAACACCATTTGAAGAAGCTTTTAGTTCGAAAATTCATGTCATCTAGTATTACCAATGCTACCCAAGGCTCTAAATACTTAACACAATATCATAGGGTTACTATGAGTCCTGAAACAGTCTGTAATACCCTAAAACAAGGTAGTCTTAAAGCATATAAAAAGCCAAAGAAGCCATTAATTAGTAGTATAAATCAGAAAAAAAGACTAGCCTGGGCAAAGAAACACAAGGATTGGACAATTGAAGACTGGAAAAAGGTTGTATGGTCTGATGAAACAAGAGTTAATCGATTTGGTTCTGATGGTATACTATATGCATGGCGTGATCCAAAAGCAAAGATTATAAGAAATCATATAAGACAAATAAGTAAAAATGATGGAGGTTGCCTAATGGTTTGAAGCTGCTTCTCTTAGTATGGTGTTGGCTATATCTGTAATATTGGTGATGAAAATATGAAAAAGGAGGATTATCTTAACATTTTACAAACTGATTTGATAAAATCCTTAAACTATTATAATATGAACACAACTGAAACTACCTTTATGCAAGACAATAACCTAAAACACAAGTCAAAAATTGTAATGGATTGGCTAAATAACCAAGGATTTAAGACTATGGAATGGCCACCACAGTCTAGACCTTAATCCAATTAAAAACCTTTGGGATAAACTTAAAAAAATGGTCCATACAAACTATACAACACATGCTTCTAACAAAGATGAACTCTTTGATAGAATAGGGGAATGTTGGTATAGCATTTCAGATGAAGTATGCCAAAAATATATTGAATCTATGCCTAGAAGAGTTCAAGCTGTTATTAAAGCTAATGGGTTATGGACTAACTATTAGATTTCTTAATAATATATATATAATAAAATATTTTAAATACTGCCTCAAAAAAGTATTCCAATGCCTCTTCAATTTATTATGTTAATAACTCCGCCATATTTTAACCAATCATCTCATAACACCATATATAGTAAGAAAACATATTAAAGTAATATATATTTAAATTTGAAAGGAAATGGATTACTGTAGCATATGTAATGATAAAAAAAGTACTAAAGTACTAATCATTGGAACACTTTTTTGACCTAGTATATATGCTTCAAGAAGTACTGGTGTATTTGCATATCTACTGATGAAGAATAAAAATAAGAAAAAGGTGTAAATATTAAAAATTATGTGAGAAGAATGAAAAACGTGATAAATAAATTGGAAAAAAGGAGCAGTGCCAAGCTGCAAAAGAAAAAAAATGAATGAATATTCTATATTTAGTAATCCATATTCAAAAGAAGTTGTTATAGGTGTAATTCATTTATTTATAATTGATGAAAACCTTTGGCTATGATTACTATTGAATATCTCGCTAAGAATAAATGAATAAAGAGTAAAGAAGATAATGATATTGTTATTGTATATTATATTAAAAACATATGCTATTTTTATTTGCCTCCAGAGATAATAACATATAAATACAGATGAAAAAAAAATAACAATTAATATCAAACTTACCATCCACTTACCTACTTATACTACTTTATTCTAACAACTTTATACATCATGAGCACTCCTGCCACTACAAACATGTATAGGTGCTACTGTGAAATTTGCCAGCAACATAACCCTGGATATGGTGTTCTTTTAACTGAAAGGACCTATCAAGACCATTGGGCCGCTTCTTTGGATAGGGCGACTGCTGCAGATTATAATCGCCATGATGATGGTGGTGGTGGTATGTAGCATATTCTGTATTGGTAAATGTAAAATATACTGTTGTAGGATATTGATATAATGAAAATGATATAGATGATGATATACCAATAGATGAATCTATATCTGATTTTGATATCCAAGTTGATATCCCTGTATAAGAAGCCAATATAGATGACGACAGAGGTGATAATATTGGTGATGACACTATGATAGAAACTATACATGACGAAGGTATGTTGACCACTAATTAATTTTTTCTAATACCATTAAAATTAAATACCTCCATTTACTCATAAAAAAACATATTGTTACAGATAGGTGATGTGATTCCATCTAAAAGTTTTTTCGACCCTGAACATGAAGTACATCATACTGTTGTTGATGATGAAATGAATATGGCAGACAACGCCGAGTTTGATGTTGATGATACACAAGATGATGATCAGTATACCACTGATGTACATGGTAATGAAGGTATATAAATATAAAAATAAATATCTATTAATTTATAAAAATAAAACAGTATGTACTAATAATATTTCCCAAAAAAAATATAGATGATGATGCTAATATACCTTCTTCTATCAAAGATCCACTTGATTATGTTCAACACCCTTTGATCTATGTCTTTGTATTTATTGTTCTTTTTCAGATCCATCATATATCCGAACATACAGCCGCCATACTCATTAGTTTCATTAGAGTGTTGATTGGTGGTTATACTGGAGAAATAGTTTGTCATTCAGTACCAAAAACTATTGCTGCTATGAAAAAATGGATTGGTTTCAACAAGTTAACTACCAATTTTATAATGTACAGTGCATGCCCAACTTGTTATGCTATTTATCCCCTGCCTGGCCCAGAACGATGTATAGAACCACATCAACATTTAGATGGAACACTTTGTGATACAGAATTATTAAAGCCATCAAATAACAACTGTTTAAGAAGACCTTTGAAACAATATGCATATAATCCTTTGGAGCAAAGCTTGAGGCAGCTCTTTATGTGAAAAGGTTTCAAAGAAAATATTGAGCAGTGGAGAAACTGACCATATATACCTGGTGTTTTCAACGATGTATATGATGGCATGGCATGGCGTCACCTTAAAGATCCCAGACCTGGTTTTACTGATTTTCCACATATGGAAGAACCTCGCTCTTTGATGCTCATGCTAAATGTCGATTAGTTTTCACCTTTTGATTCTTCATACACTGTTGGGTGTATATACCTTATATGTAATAATATATCAAGAGACTCCATATTTCATCATAAAAACGTTATTCTTGTAGGTGTGATGCCTGGGCCAAAAGAACTAAAGGTATACTAGATAAACGAGTATTTACGCCCTCTTATTGAAGATCTTCGTCGTTTCTATTATGGTATCACGATTCCAACATATCAATGTCCAAATGGTACTCTCGTTCATGCAGCTTTGTTCAATATTGCCTGTGATATTCCAGCAGCTCATAAAATAGCAGGATTCACTTCGCATTCCAGCACCTGTGCATGTCACAAATGTACAAGGGAATTTGTTGTTTTTCTAGGCACCACCAAACTCGATTATTCTGGCCACACAATTGACCATCAAAATGGACTGCGCGATTATGACAGTAATAGACAAGCCGCACAAGAATGGTTGAACAATCTAGCAGATCGTAGGCGGATTGAATGTGAAAAAGGAACTCGATGGTCAGAGATCCATATGCTCGAATACTTTGACCCTGTCCAAAATGTATTGGTAGACCCACTGCATAACCTTTTTCTTGAACCTGTAAACGAATGGTTACTATTTGGAAGAATCTACACTGGTTTGAAGCAGAAGATCTATACATAAGAATGCAACAAGCAGCTGATAGTATTATCACTCTACCTGAAACTCCATCAATAAAAATGCAAATTGGTTATGAATTTGGATATATGAAAGGGAGTTACTGGAAAGCTTGGTGTTTGATTTACTCACCATTTGTCCTCAAGGATATCTTGCCACAAGACCATTTAACAAACTGGATGTATTTTGTCGATGCTTGTCATCTCATTGCCAAAGTATCAGTCAATTATACTGATATTGATGAAGCCAACCAATTGTTTGAAAAGTTTATCCAAGGTACAACCAGATTGTATAGACCTTCATCAATAACTCCAAATATGCACCTCCATTACATATGTAAGAAACAATCGAAGATTTCAGCCCAATGTACGCGTACTAGTTATTCTCTTTCGAGCAATATAATGGATTTATGAAGGATACTGAAACCAACCAAAAGGATGCATTTGAATTAACGTTTATGAGGCGATTTATTGAAAGAACTGGTGCTCTTGACTTTGTTCGAAGTAAAGTTAGCCATCGTTTGGAAGAAGAAAATCGTTTCGCCAAGTTGGAAATTCTGGAAAAGATTGCAGGTGAATCATCAGTTCGCCTCGATCAAGAAGATTTATAATTACTACAGCAACAAGAACAACAGACTGGCCCTTTTAATCTACTTACGTTTGACCAGTTATCCAGTGACCCATTCATCGATGTAGTTGGGAATGAACCAATTCCAAAAGAAACTAGAACATCAATGCTTGGTAGTCGAATCATGCATTTGAATGACAATCTGTATGCATTGTTATTACAACATTACTGGCAACATTATGATGATGTTGTTGATTTTTGCACTCCAATGGCAGAACGTTATTGTACAAACGAGGTTAAAAAATTCCGAACGATCAAGATCTTTGGCCAAAAGTATGGTTCAGCTTCAACAGGGTCAACTCGAGGGTCATATATACAACCTCTTTTTATTAGAGAACAAGATAACAGAAGAACTGCGCAAATTAATAATACCAGAATTGAAGCATGGACAGGTTAGGTGCACTTTTACTTCCGTCATAATCAGAATAATGTGGAGCATTATTTTGCATATGTTCACTGGTATCGTACTAAAGCAAGATAGCATTTTGAAGTTGAGGGTCTTGAGGAATGGCGTAGAAGATTTATGGCAGACGATTATCATTGTATTTTGCCCATACATAGAATATATTCCCAGGCTGTAATTGTAGCATATGGTCAACAAAGTAATCCTGATACAGTAAAAATTGTTGTTATTCTAGCAGACCGTAGGATCCATGTATAATAGAAACACTATTGAATTATTTATAATAATAAAGATGCAATAGAATGAGCCAAAAAAAAAAAAAATAGCGAAAAAGAAAATAACCGATATAAAAAGAAGGGAGAGAAATACATATTTTTATTTTGCCCAGGAAGGGAACTCAGCTACAACATCCTGATCAATATTTTTCTCAACCACCCTACCGTCATCTCTGGTATATGGACTTTTCACTCCTTTTGCATTCTTTCCACTACTATACAACATGTCCAACTGCTTAAAATATTCATCAACCTATAGATTAATGTCTGGTTTTTTTTCAGTACATCGACCTAATACTAGAACACTTGCTATATACCCTTACAAAAAGAAACCTATTTATTTACATTTGCATTATGAAACAATAGCTTCTGCTTATACAAGACATTGTTCGAATCGTCATCTGACACCTCTGGTGACATGCACTCAATTCAAAGAAGCTTTTCACCCCCATCATAATGCTCCTTCAATGATTCACGATGTTGGCATTCAATTTTTGTACAGTATTGGAGTTTCTAATTAATATATTTACCTGTGAGCGTTTAAGTCTTTTATACTTATTCTGTCCTATATTTTATTCCATTATGATACTAACTTTCCAAACTCTTTTATAACGCTTCCTTCTTTGATCATCAGACTTTTTCTTTTCAGGTGTCAATCTGGAAATTTTTTTTTGACCATCGAAAAACACCCAGATTTGATGGCACAAGTCTCTATCATTCAATACACAACCATCAGGACTACCCTTACAAAATGCAGAGATGATATTCAGTACTTCTTGATTGTGCGACGACCTAAACGTTTCCGAGTAACGAAATCCATCGTCACCCAAAAACATTCCATGACACATGTTGATGTTTCGCTATATATTTTAAAAGAATAGGTATGTTACATATCTACAAAAGAAAAAGGACAACTAACAAAAGGGCTATCATATAATCACTTTTTGAACATCCTCAACCCAGTGTTCAGGCGTATGGACGTCAGTTTGTTGCTGGGTAGCTACCCTCGATGCTGCCATGCTATTCAACTGGATTTTCATAGCGACATTTTCAGCACGCAGTTGAGATTGAGCATCTTCAAGGCTATGGATACAATCACACATACTGCTTAGATGCATTTGATGAGCATGCTGCTGACGACGATCATTAGTGGTGTTGTTATTATTAGAAGAAGAGGAAGATATCTAGTAACAATGGTAAACAAAAATTAATCTCTCTGCTTTTAAGAGAAATGGATATTGGTAGCTAGTAGATATTTTTTTCTTTACATTAAAAGAATCACGATAAAAGCTTTCGATCAATTGAGGGAAAAAGGAAAGTAGATGAACATGCAGTTTAAAAAGAGATGCTTTATATGATACAACACTACCCAGACTAGTTATTTTTTTATGGTAATTATTATGCATATGGTATATAAACTTATATGTTTTATGATGCTTCTTTCTTTCTTTTTCTGATTCATAACTTTATAGTAAGTATTTTTTTTTCTTTTTGATTGTGTGGTTATACTGTATTCATATAGTTCTTCTTCCATTTTTCTCTTATCTTTTATTAGCTACCAAGTTAGTTTATCACCACCCAACGCTATTTTCTATTACATTACAGTCTTATTCAGTTCATTACAGAAGTTAAGTTTATTTTCCTTTTAGCTTTTGTAGCATTTTTCAGAGGTTACCTTTTTTCTTTATTCACTTTATTGGCATGTTTTCTTCATTTATTTTATAGATCCATTTTATATATCCACTTTTTTTCCCTTAGTATATAATATTTATTGTAAGTACATTTTTTATTACATTTATATCATCCTATTTTTCATAGCCTTTCTTTTTTTTTTCTCATTCATTAACACACTGATACATTTATTGATTGCTTTCTATAGGTAAAAAAATCTAAGCTGTCCTTCTGATTAATACTAGAAATGGATCTATACTGGATATCATTGCAATGCCCGAAATTTATCCTTTTCAATTTTTATTTAGTTTTGTGATATATCGATCATTTTCAACTCATTTGTATTTTATATCCACTTTCCATAGAATTATATTAGTGTAGTTTTTTATATACCCTTCTGTAGAAATAGCTTTTCATTTTTTTATTAAAAATAAAATAATAAAAAATAATTTTTTTATCTACTACTCCTCTGTCTGATATATACATATTTTTTTTAAAAATTTTCAAAAAAAAAAAACCAAAAAAAAAACGCGATCTAGAACATCGTCAACTACCCATATCATATATGGATATATTTCATTACTATATATATTAGATGGCATACATACACATACTGCATGCTATCATATGATTGACATAAAAAAAATAATGCATGTAGACAAACTAGGCAGAAGGCACCCCCCAGTATATATTAATACTTTGCATTTAGGAATCCACTAGTGGATTCTTATGGAACTCAAGTTTGTATCTAGGAATCCCTATATTGGGATTCCCAAAGGGGTTCTTAAGAATCCCTTTAAGAATCTATCACTCTTTTACCTGTGGATTCCTAAATAAAATTGCAGTGTGCATTGGGAACAGATGCTCTGAAGAAGAAAATTTCTTAGATTTGAAAGCCAAAGGGTGCATCGATCCATCAGGACCTTGCTGCAATAATACACCTCCAGCACCAAAATAAGATGCATCAGTTTCGATCACATAAGGCAGTTCTGGATTAGGTGGCAATAATAAGGGGGCAGCAGTTATATGGTCTTTGATTTTTAAAAAGGCCTCCTCACAAGAATCACTCTAAATAATGGCACGTTTTTTCACACCAGTTCCTTTTGTCAATTCAGTCAGTAGAGCAGCAATTAATGCAAAACCTTGAATGAACCGATGATAATAAGAAGCTAAACTAATAAATTGTTGAACCTCTTATATATTTGTTGGTCTTGGCCACTCTTGTACTACTTTAATTTTTGCTTTGGAAGGTAAGATACCTGATGATGAAACATGAAAACCAACAAAGTCTAATTCTTCCTTGAAGAGGTCGTACTTCTTTAAATTCACAATAAGCTTGTTCTCCTGAAGACGATCCAACACCTGTTGCATATGACGTTCGTGTTCCTGATGAGACTTACTGAAAATCAAAATGTCATCAAGATAGCATATAGCTGACTTATCCAGAAGATTACTAAGAACTGAATTTATCAAATGTTAGAAAGTTGAGGGTGCATTCATCAGGCTAAATGGAAGTACAACAAACTTATAGCAGCCCCATCGAGTCCTAAAACTTGTTTTAGGAATATCATTTTCAGTGATATAAACTTGATAATATCTACTTTTTAGATCGATGCTTGAAAAATATACCAGATAACCTTTCTAGGCATTCATCAATTCTTGGTAATAGAGTAGATTGTCATTTAGTCAGATGATTCACTGCATGATAATCAACACACATTCTCATACTGCCATCAGCTTTATAGATAAATAAAACAGGAGAACTCCAGTCAGAGGTACTAGGACGGATTAATCCCAAATC
>JAIXMP010000096.1:0-15920 GCA_025677815.1 Phascolomyces articulosus | reverse complement strand
TAGAATTTTAATTAAAAATTGGCTTCAGCTTCACTTCAGCCAATTTTCAAAAAAATTAATTCCTTCAGGCACAGCTATGGTACCCGGGCCAAAAAAATTTTTTTTTTATGTGAAAGTGACATTTTTTTTTCCCAATCTTTTAAGGTGTAAGTTCGTGTCACTTTTAGGTCTTTTTCATAAGAAAAAAATACATTCTTTTTGGCATTAATAGCTTGATTCAATTTTTTTTCTCCATTAGAATCAATTTATATTACTTTTTTTTTTTAGAAAAAATTCTTTTTATATAATCAAGCTGAGAGTATCTCTTGGATATTAGAATACAATAATATGAATGGTCTTACTATAATAGCGAAGAGTCAATGTAATAAATGTTGTGTATATTTGTCTTTTGGAGAAAAGAAAGAAGAATGTAATAGAAGAAAGAAAAGGTATAAAACGAATAAATAAATTATATGATGGCGTACGTATTTGTTATTGAATATAATCAAGACCATAGTCATATGGCAATTCTTTTTTATAACCTAGTCGTTCTTGAGACCAGTAAAAGTAATCATTATCTTTTCCTTTAGCTACACCAACATATCCAACGATCTCGTTTATATGAATTATAACCATTTTAGATTCAGTTAATTTGCATGACCATGGTGATGGTGGTACTTCTTCTGTTTTAAAGACTTCAATTAGAGCTAGCATTGCATCCTTTCCATCGAATTCATGGCAAAAAAAGCATTTAATATCTCCAAAATATTGTCTTTTATCCATATTAATGTTTTTACTTCTTGTGTTGTCTGTATTAACATTGAGATAAAATCGAATCATTGAATCCACTCCACTAAAGACTATGGTATTTTTCCATAAACGAGAGCCTGTTAATAACTTCTCTTTTCTTCTGATTAAAACATTACCATAGCTCCCCTTGACTCGTGCCCAATAGTTTCGTAAGGGAGTATGGCAATGGAGATTAGCAATGCTTGTTCTTGAGTAAGGACCCCAAATTTCAGGTTCATCTTTATCTATGGAGAGAGTCATAACATTATAGCACCGAATATCTTCATTATCGTCATCTTCAAACATATTATAGTTAAAACCACCATAATCATCGAATTCATCAATGTTTCCATAAGGATCAGCTCCACCATTCATTTCTTTTTCAACACCATCGTCTTCATCAGAGCTGTAGGATATTATATTGTATGGCCATTAATAAAAAGCAGAAAAGATAAAGAAAATTAGTCATAATAATGCTATTTACCTGTCAATTTCATCAGCATGAAAATCATGAACATATGGTTCATTCAACCTTGCTTCTCTTCTAATTGCAGCCAAGCCAATTAAAATATTTCCAGAGTTCACAGCAGCATCTTTTTTACCATTAATACAACGTTTGATTGTTCCAATTGCTCGTTCCATAGCAAAGGCTGAGGTATATGGCAATGGACCCATTTGTATTAGTATATCAGGAAGATGAGTTAAATAATGCTGATTGATGGTAAATACAGTTACTGGCAAATTTCCATTTTGGACTTGGTCCTTCAACCAATTAATCCAAGATTCAATTTTTTTCGAATTGATCCAACTAGTTCGTATGAATATTGCAACTGAAAACATATCTGTATATTTAGGATAAATCTACCAATGCTTGTTTTGTTTTTGGATCATCGAAGATTTCGAGTGCGATTGTCAGCATAAAGTAAAGGACAAAGTGAATCCAATCAACAGCTTTATAGAAACCCCCTTGGAATTCAGTATCTCTACAAGAACCAGAAAAAGAGGATGGCGTTAAGATTTTTGATTTTACAACTAGATCTCCAATTTTTAAGGGAATGCCTTCAGAAAAAAAACTTTTAGGAAATGAAGATACTAAATTTTGGAATCAAGAACTAAAACATTTTTATACTATGATTAAGGAATAGTGGGTGTTCTTCCTGTTTTCCATATTCTCTACAAATTATCCACCAGAGCTTCGGGAGAAATGTAGTAAGAAGATTTAAATTGGGAGAAAGAAGAGAGAAAAAGAGAATGAAAAGCACAGTGTGAAAAATATAAAAGGTAGTAAAATCGAAAAAATAAAGACGATAAGAATACGTTGAGACTGTTATATAGATTTATTTAATAAAAAATAGTGATGATCAAACTATCTAATAAAATTGAGGTCCTTTTATACTTTTCGAGGAGGTGTTTATTTCTAATTATTTATCTATTGTCGGGTACGTGTTTATATGAGTCCATAGAGATGAGGATTGATATTTGTTATTGTTAATTTATGCCTTATGTTAAGAGGGCGTTTATTCATTTCTTATTTTCTTTATTGTTGAACATTATACCTTATTTGGTATACCGTTCTAATTCACACCATTTCATAATAATGGCGTTATTCTCTTTTATTTATTATTTATTCTTTTTTTCCTCATTTAAATTTAGATACACCTATTCGGCGTATTCTTTTCCTATGGACACGACACATAGTGCATAATAAGGGGAAGAAGGAATAAATGTGTTACAAAAATAAGGTTGTGTTGGGAAAACTATGTACTATCATTTACATAATTATGTTCTTCTGTTTTGTGGTTGAAGATCAAGATTGGGAATATCATCAAAGATAGAATCATATTCTTAATCATCATTAGTGGCAGTGGCAGTGGCAGTTGATCTAATAAATTATTATAAATTCAGTTTGATATTGTTATGCGTTTGGTAGTAAAAGATTGTCAAAATTAGTGCATATGGAATTAGAAAACACCATAATTCAAACTGGAATGAAAAATACATACCTTTCGTTTTTGATACCATTACCCAAAGCATGATTTGCACTTGATGGTGCAGTCATCATTCCGGAATCTACTGCTCTTCCCCAAGCTCTTCTTAGAATGAATTTTGTTGCCTAGGAGTTTTTACAATCCCCCAATGGGAAATGGTCCGAAACATTAGCTTCTATCATCCTTACTGCTAATTTTCTTCCTTCCTTTAGTGACTTATTCCAGCCTTCATTATTATAGACTTTATACAAGCCTCCAACGTAAACGCCAACATTATAAGCGAACTTATCAAGTTTCTCTATATAAGAAGGCAAAAAGGATTTATCCCAATTCGAATGTCCAAAAAATTAGTTCCCAATATCTTCTAAGGCAAGATATAACTTGGTATTGTTACCTCTTACTACATTTGATTTAACTATCAAATGTCCTTGTCAGATCACTCCTGTAAAAGGACTGGACAATGGGATGGACAGCATTGGCTCTTCTGAGCAATTATTATGGATAATATCTTGTAATTTAGCGACTTCTTGATGAAGATCTGAGACCTGCTTCATCAATAATCTATTGGCTTTCATCATGCTTGTCATTCCTTTTTTTATGTCCTTTTTAAACTTGTGATCATTGTCATTAGCTTTTGGCATGATTATTAAAAAATAATATTATACGAGCAAGAAGAAAAAAGATTATATTGATAATAAAAATGATTAAAAAAAACAAATGTTTTGTATTGTAACCCTTGGTTTTAAGATAGGACTTAGGTGGATTACAGGTAATAGATAGTTTAATATAGTGAGCACCAGTAGTAATTAACGTATACTACAACGATATATTTAATAAAATGGTCTTCAATTATTGTAGAAATTAGAAGACTTGTATTGAATTGATTAGATCAAGTGGTTAGATAAAATAAGGCTTTTTAATAAGCAATTGGATGGATATGAATTGTATCAAGAATATAAAACAAATATAATTATTCAATATTTGAGTGATCGAGGGATAAGAATGTTAATTTATTCTTTTAGTGAATTGTTCGATAATTATTTCAGTTCAAAAATCCTGGCCTTTTATACTTTTTCCAAAGCAGCGCAGCAACCAATTATTCTTGGCAGAAGACAACTTGGTGAGGAATAATATCCAATCGTATTGCATATATGAATGAGACAGAAGGTTATTGGTTGGCCAAGATCCTTGGCTGCATTACCAAGATGCTAAGATCCTTGGTAATTGAGAATAATGTTGAAAGTGATGGAATAAACAAGAAGGTCGAGTAGGACCAAGAAGTAACATCATTTCACAATTAAAAATCTCAATATTGGATATCAAGGTCAGATTCAGGAATGATATGCAGGTTACACAATTATGGACGGATGTATGATCAATGAGCTGGTTGTGCGAGTGGAAAAAAGGGCCTTTGGCTTTATAGATTTTACTGCTATTTCTAATACAAAATAATGATAAAAATGAGAAGGCACTAATGATAAAAATAAAAGGTACTGATGATAATAATAATAATATAACTGATATAATAAATAATAATAATAAGAATAATAATAATATAGGAAAGATATAAAAAATAAAATAATTGAAATAAAAATATATAAAAAGAAAGAGGAGAGTGGTAATCATTGAGGATTACAGTATGAAAGAAGGGAATTATCAATGTCAAAGAGGATGTCTTTTTTTCTAATAAAAAAGACCTAAAAGTGACACGAACTTACACCTTAAAAGCTTAGGGGAAAAAATATCACTTTCATATATAAAAAGACATTTTTTTAGGGCCAGTGTTTGAAATGTCAGAAAAATGTCTTTTTTTTTCTAACATGTCAGTTCTTTGCGAATGAACGTGACACATTCTTAGGTTATTTTTATTTCTGAATACAGTTTTGTAAGTGTATCAAGATCTCGAGTAATGTATTGATGAGCAGTTTTTTTGGTAATGCCAGAATTGCTTTCTACCAGCATCATATCAATATTGACCAAACACCATTCTTTAATGTCGTTTTCTTATTCACTATAGGAAAGTTCACCAAGTTCGCCAAGTTCGCCAAGTTCGCCAAATGCAATTTTAACTCAGAGCAGAGGATGATCCTTTTTTAGACATTTGTGAAATCAGATATAAGCTAATAAAATGCTAAGCTATTTATATCACAGATCACTACTATCAATGACTGTGTAACTGCAAAAATTCATATACAGTACAACTAAAACTATTAAAAAATATAATATGTAGGGCATAACATAATATAACATAAAATTTTATTTTAATGATGGTTTGGGGTTATGATAGGTCTGGATTTACCCTTTAGCTGTTTGGAGGTGGTTGATGAGGGAGAAGGGGAAGGTTGGTTGATTGTTATGCACTTTAGGTACCAATTGTCTTGTATAGGAATAATCAGATCCAAAGTAGGAGGATCTTGTTGTTTATAAGATGATGATGGGGGTGGTGGCAATAGCAGTTGTTGTTGTTGTTGAAGGAGTGGCAGGGGATAGAGTAGCAGGAGCAGAAGGAATGGAGAATATAGGTTGATCAAGGCAAGAAGAGGTAGCAGGAGTGGATGAGCTATATAAACGTTTTAATTAGGTCTAATTTTATAAAATAAATATAAACATAAGCTACATTTTTATATTTCTTACCTTGATAGTATGGAAGCGTTATGGTAAACATTGAGAAGATCCCTGTTATTAAAAATAAATAAATAAAAATCATTACTAAATAGTTAAATTATTAACTTAGTACATATCTTACATTGGCATATCTTCTTCAATGAAACTAGTAGATTAGACAGGACTAGCTTCTCTTTTACTAGATATATCTATGAAGCCCCTATAGTAAATTACTGTTAGTACACATGATTTAATATCACAAATGTTCCCATAAAACTTACCCTGACACCAAACGCACTGACCGATTATTGTTGGTAGGCCTATATTGAAAGCATTATTGTTAGTAACATGCATTCATTATATATAATAGATATTCAAATACATACTGGGATGAATTGCTACAGTATTTAGCAAATACTTTATAAAGTAGAAACATTGCCAGCCAATTTTCCTGACACAAACAGACTGGCAACTTATCTATTTCATTGTAGAGATAGTTTTCTATATCCTTTATCATATCCAACTTGTCTAGTGGGTTCAACGCCCAGAAGCTGTTTATTAAACCAGTGCGAGTACACACTAGGGTCAGCTTAGGGAGCACAATTTTTGCTATAGTCAACATCATCATATACATTGCCTTAAAGTAGAATTCTAGAACTTGGCAAACTGGCCTAAGAAAGTAATCCTGGATATGCTCCAGTATGATCTTCAAATTCTTTTTGGGAAGGACTGGCTTTGTAATGATATTCCCAGGTGGAATTTTGTATTCAGCACGTCGTTTATAAGGTCCATCCCATAACTGAGTTATAGACTGAACTTACTGTTGCTGTTGTTGCTCCAACTGTTGCAGCTGTTCCTACTACTGCTTCAACTGCTGGTCCTATAGCTGTTAAGGTTGCTGCTGCAACGATTGAAGTTGCTTATGCAGCCCAAGTTGCTATTAAACTTGTGCCTGCACCAACTGCTTGAGTGGCAGTTGTTCTTTCTGCAGTAGCAGTTATAGTTGCTGTTGCAGCTCTGGTTATGATTACTATTGTTGCTGTAGAAGCAAATCAGCATAGATATGAAGCATATCCTTAATCTGCCCTAATGATGACTTTATACTCGCTATTTTTTCATTGGAATGGACCATCCAGCTATGCATTTCGTTCATAAAAGCATACCAATCAGGTGGAGGAGGTGGATATTATGGATATACCAATTGGTAAAACGCTTGTTGCTGCAGCTGGTAGGCTTGCTGTGCAAATTGCAATTGTTGAAATTGCTGCTATTGAGTTTGTTGTTGTGATTGTTGATTGTTTATTTTTTTAAAAAAAAATACAAGGAAGAGATGGCTGGTCAAATTTAATCTGCCATCTATGTAATTTCAGCTCAAAGAATGATGTGCAGAGCGCAGTAAAATGGCTAAGCCATTAATCAATATAAATAAGGTCTTTTTGTAGAAATGTTATAATAGTAAAATAACTTACCTTATTATCTTACTATGCCTAACCCTAAGCACATCCTTTGTAATAAGTGCAAATTGCTTTGGCCTACTTGCAGATACTATAAACATTATGAAATGTGTCGTAAAATCGACTTCCTATTATGTATAAAAAATTGATATGCTTGTATTTTAGCATTGAATTAATCATCTTTAATTAACTGTAGAGCCAAACAGTATCAACTGTGAAGTTTTATCTAAAGCACCCACTATCAATGATATACCTATTAAAGTCAATAACGAGGATATCATAATAGATGATAATAATGACTAGGATTATCATACTGTCCAAGATAGTATTGATCAAAATAACTAAATACACAGTAATGCAACCATTGCTTTGTTCGATGACTTTATAGAGTATGACTATGGACATAAACAGTTGCAAATTACCATCACTAATGATGATGATGATGATGTGAATAATGAGATGGATGATAACTACACTGATAATGATAGTGCAGAAAGTGATTATGATTCTGATGAAGATGAGGCTCCTATGGACCACATTCACCCCATGTTACAAGAGCCAGCCAATAAAGAAACCCTTGAATACATTGACCTGTGGGATAAAGAAGCGCCACTACAAACAGATGTACCAATCGTTGAAACAGTTTATCCAGCTGTGCAACTTCCAAAGCATGAAAAAATGAGTTATGAACTCTATTGTTGGATCCAACAGTTTAACATTAGCTGAGAAGCCTATGTTGCTTTGCTATTAATGCTGAACAAATAGATCATGAGTGATGAGTTTGGTAAGTATTAGTTATAAGCAATAAACCTGTATATAATTTAATATAAGCTCACCAAAATGTGTTTTAGATCTGATACCTTTGTTTTCACCTGCCAAAAGTAAAGCATATCTGGAATGTATGTTTGATGTCAAGGAAACTAAGTATCATATGTGCCCTAACCAATGTCAACTTTTTCCCTTGAATTCAACTGATGGTTGTGATTATGAGAAGTCTCAGTTCAGGTCCAATGGGAAGCCAATCTAGACAATGTCATATTTTCCACTTTTAAGATAGCTAGTGACATTTGTTGCAGATGATGATGTATGTGAATCAATTATCCAAAAAGTTAACTATAAAGCAAAACCTGGAACATTGACAGACGTATTTGATGGATCTGTTTACCAGACACTAAAACCAACCTTGTTCCAGAATGTATCACCAACCAAACTTGATCTTGCTGTCTCCTTGTTTATAGATGGATTTACTCCATTTAAAGGTGGAAATTTCAGACTAACAATTGTACATCTTGTGTTCCTGTCACTCTCTCCTCTTGAAAGGCAAGTATTTGGAGTTATGCTTAATGTATACTACTTGATTCCTTTACTTACCAGTCGTTTGAAACAGATATAAGAAGCAAAACATGATACAAGTTGCTTTCATTCCCGCCAATCATACTGGCAATATATATAGTTTCCTTCGACCTTTAATAAATGAATTATGCATTCTTGAGGATAGTAGAATGAGGGTCAATTATGGAAATAGCTCAATCCACGTCAAAGTCTACTGCTTGCTGGCATCAGGTGACATTATTGGTGTTCAAGAGTTGAAACATCATGTGAAAAATATAAAAGGTATCACGAATAGAAAATAAAAACGATATAGGAATACGTTGAGACTGTTATATAGATTTATTTCAATAAAAGTAATGATGATCCAACTATCTAATAAAATTGAGGTCCTTTTATACTTTTCGATGAAGTGTTTATTTCTAATTATTTATCTATTGTCAGATACATGTTTATATGAGTCCATAAAGATAAGGATTGATATTTGTTATTGTTAATTTATGCCTTATGCTAAGAGGGCGTTTATTCATTTCTTATTTTCTTATTGTTGAACATTATACCTTATTTGGTATACCGTTCTAATTCACACCATTTCATAATAATGGCGTTATTCTATTTTATTTATTATTTATTCTTTTCTTCCTCATTTAAATTTAGATACATCTATTTGGTATATTCTTTTCATATGGACACGACACATCACAAAGGGTATATGTCATTGTATGGTTGTTGACAATGCTGAATCCAAAGTGTTTGTGAAATCAGTCCTGCAGGTCGGGGATATGGTTAATATTACACCGGAACAATAAGGATGTCTGCTATAAGAACGGATAATGAATTTAGAGGAGAAGTTAATATAAGTTTCATATAAGGCCATAACAGTTAAAAAAATTCAATTGTATAAATATCAATTGTTATAAGTACTTATCTGTTTAATATTCATGTGCTGATAATTGTTATTAATACTGTTGTAATCCAAAAAAAACAGGAATTTGGTATTGACAAGGCAAACGATTTTGCTCAACTGAAATTGTTCTATGGCTATTCCTTCTTTGGATTAGATGAGCTCCATCTCATAGGCGCCAACGTTACAAAGAAACTGTGGCAAATAATATCTGGAGACTTTGATACTGTGGTTAACACAACAATCCAATTGCTGAATCGAGCATGTTCAGCTATCAGCAATGCTATAGTTGCATCATCTGCTACTCTACCTTCTGGTGTATTTGAAAGAAGCTTTCAAGGTAATTCATTATCATCTTATAATAAGCTCATTAATATGAATTCTAACATACCTGTCATTAGATGTTTCAAGAAAAGCAGGTATGGCATATCTACATATCTATACTTCTTCTTATATATTATCACTGATACTACTACATTGTGTTATCACAAATAATAAATAATTGTTGTATCCAACATACAATGGCTTCACAATAAATAATAATTCTTCATTATTATTATTATTATTACTGTCATTCACCCTATATCTCACTTGTGCGGTGATTCTATTTGGATAATTACTTATGTTACACACAGTATTACACCATCCTCTTTCACATATTGTTAATTATGCTGGATCACGCAATCCTTCTAACAATATCATTCATGGTCTACTTAAATATACTGTCCTCATAACACGCAATCCAAATGATGCAATCCATATTCTAATATTACACCATAATGTGCAAGTTGTGATAGTCCATCCATGATGAGCACTTTCTTATAAATAGAGAGATTATTTTTTATCTTAATAAACTTCAATTGATTATTTTCGGGTCTCGTTGACTTATCTCGTCTCCTTTTATTCTTTTTATTGATTGATTTCTCTCTGATACAACAATAATAATATAAATAAATAATATCGGTTGCCTCACTTAATTATCATTCCAATAATAATACAATAATAATGATCCTGGTATAATAATATCCTATATACAATTAATAATTATCAAATAATATACAAATACTACCATACCTTCTCATTGTATAAGTAAGAGTGTAAAAGTAATAATAATCATCCAATGACTAATAGTCAACAAATATAATTATATCTCCTCATGTTGTGTTATATCACTATGAATACTACCTATAATATATATCCGTCATATCAAACAAATGTAATATTAACAAACTACCATGATCAATGATTAAGTGGCATAGATAAGAAAACATATAAATACTATACTTGTAAAACTAGAATAATCTTTATTATCATCTTTATCATTATAATAAATCTATATCGATTCTTATAAGACTTCTTCTGTCTCTATCTCTCTTATCATTAATTCTATCATCAATTCTTATCTATACCACAGCAGGTCTTATGCGTTTAGTTGACTGGATAGTATTCTTATAGCTAGTGATTCCTACTCTAGTATTCGAGCAATTGGTAGAAGAATATACATATTCTGCTTTACAGGTGAACGCTCTCATACCTCTTATAATTGGATGTACTCTAGCCCTTCAATGGCATATTGACGTGACTGATCTCAACAACATCAAATCATAAGTACACTATAAACATTAGGATATGTAAGTCCATTTATAACCAACATTTATTCTATTATAATAGAAATATACATACTTGGCACATGCATATGAAGAATAATGTTGATCAAAACTTGTACAATGTAAACTTCCATTATCTTCAACACATACATGAAATGTGCTCCAAATTAGGTCCTCTCAGAGGCTTTAGTACATGTTCTGCTGAATGGGCAATTAGTATGTTAAACATCATTAACAACTATATATTATTTAAATATGTACTTATATATATATATATATATATAAAGGTTTCTTCAAAAAGCATATCAATCAGCGTGTTCTTCCTGGGGCCAATGCTGCCAATATCATAAAACGTTGACTGATCACTAGTATATACAACCGCACTTATCCCAAAGATTTTGATCTAGACGAAGAGCAGCCTAAACAGAATCAGCATACTATCCCAGGTAGCAATAAAGATCTTGAGCTATGGGATTGGCACAAATCAACTGTTGATAAATATTTCACAGAATTCAACCTGTTACATTATCTTAAAAAATACTGGCATAATCAATTTAAAGATAATCGCGTGTTAAACTCTATATTAGATTGTAATATTCGAGTTAGGGAACGATTTTTCAGAGATGACACTGTTTATCAATGTAATAAGTATCCCAGTACAGCATCTAAACTAAGCACATTGGTAAAATTGTGACTTCCCATTAAAGGTGGTGGAACTGCTTTCTATTTTGGTGAGCTTATCCTGTTCTTTATACACACTTATTCTGGTACGTTTTCATATATATAACACAAGAAATTATAAAAATAATCTATTCACTTTTGATGTTTGAATAGGTGATCAATGATAGCATTGCTTGGTGAAGCTATATGGCAATCTGTATATGACGGAGTATAGTATGGGAAGGCAGTTAAAAAAAGGAGTTCCATATGGACATAGGACAGATGCAAACACTAGTGAGAGTGATAAACTGCATGTGACTGCGTCTCAAAATATATTGGGTCATGCATGACTACTTAAATCTTTACTCCACACTGATAGATACTATGTTGTGTATCCTAATATGATACCTGGTGACATTATACTAGGCAAGATTAGTGATGTATAATTCCTCTGTTACACTTACTACCTTATAAGGAACCAACCCCTCTCTATTTTCACCATTACTCTTTTCATATAATCTGCTTAAAACACAACATATAGCTAAAAAAATCACAGTGATTCTTATGCTAAAGAATATAAAAAAAATTTCTCACAATAAAATTTAGTTATTGCATTATTTATAGTTATTTTAAATCTATACTATTTTCTAAAACGTTTAATATAAAAAAAATAACAAAGTTGTAAATGAGTATTAAAGAAATGCTTATATGAAAATAATGACTAATTTCCTCAGTGCTACTTTTGTCAATATAGGATACTATAATTGGGTAATGAAGTTGGCAAACTTGGTGAACTCTGCTTATATATGGAAACCGTGTAACTACAATCCCTGTATATGGAAATTTGTGTAACTAAAATTTTTAGTGAACCTGGTGAACTTGGCGAACTTAGTGAACTTGGCGAACTTTTCCTATAGTGAGTTAAAAAGTCTAAAAACAATGTCTACCATATTAGCAACAAATCTTCATACCTATGAGTCTTAGTAAAAATTAAGTTGTTTTTTTTTTGTTTACTTACTTCTGGAGTAAATAGGAATTACTTTTGGAAGATTTCTTAGCAAGCTTATTACATTAAAAGAAAATGTATATTGGTTTATATGAAAATGAAAGAAGAACAAGGTAAGATGAAATGGTAATAAAATCGAATGTAAAAATAAAGAGATGGATAAGAATATAGTTAAGAATCTTTTTATTGTTCAAATTTGCTCATATTTATATGTTTTGTCTATCTAATATAATGATGTTGTTCACTAGATCATTCTAGTACTATGTTTTATTAACTTTGATTAAAGGACAATTGATATCCAATTATTCAAGTGTATATGTGTACTTGGTTCTAGATATTTCTTTATGTACCTAGTAGTAGGTGTATTATCCTGTTTAGTAATCATTCTTCATCTTTCTTCTGTATTCCAGATTATTAGTAATAAGGAACGAATCAAGAATGATACAGTGTGTTATTGGTTATATCATGTTTTATTATAGAATGATATTTAACCAGTTATTTATGAATGAGTGAATCTATCATGTATTAGTGTGGTTCACCACACAAGGGATTCTAAGGCTCGAATAATTCCTTACAGGTTATGCACCTAAGTGGAAGTTTAAAATAATATTCAACTTATAGAAAATAATAAAAATATAAGTAAACAACATGTCCTATAAAAAGTATATTATTTATCAAGAATAATTGTTTTGGTACCTGATAGTGACATAAAGAAAAACTAAATAAAGAGGATGGCATTTTGTTATGGATCGTCATTATTATTAACACACACATACATTTTTATTTTTATTTCTTTACTTTTTCATTTTGTCCCTGACATGATGACAAATACTTGCAGTAGCAACAAAAGATCTAGTACTCAATCCTCCACCTATACTGCCAAACATATGTTTGTTGTATTAATAAGATCAAAAATAAAAGAAATAAGCAGGAGACGATATAAGTCAATGAGACCCAAAAATAATTCAGTAAAGTTTTATTATGATTCAAAAATAATCTCTCTATTTATACTAATTTGCTCATCATGGATGGACTGCCACTATATGTGTATTACAGTATCATATTTCTTACAGGCCATATCATTTAAATTACGTATGCTATAAAACTGTGTGAATAACGGAAGTTTAGAACGTGTGAACGATGATGGTGGGAATTAAGAAGTGAATTACACATTTGCATAATGAGCGATATGCCTGGGAGAAAAGCATAATCTATATCACAGTAGCTGTGCTTCAAATATAATTACCACACAAGTAAGGCAAAGGGTGAATAGCATTTTCTATTATGAATAATAATAATAATTAAGAAGCCATTGTATGTTGGATACAACAATGTTACCTAGTCAATTACAACAACAACTTGAAGCAATCCTTTATAAATCAACCTTTTCTCCAGTTGTACAACCCATAGCATCTACTCCCACTCCTTTTTCGATCGAATCTTCTTCATCTTGTCAAACTGTTGCTTCCTCCTCTCACCAACCAAATTCAACACCAGGAAAGTATTATGAACAACTCCACCACATCCTCCCTTATATATTGGACTTCCAGTTGCTATTGCAGCTATACCCTCTAATGTTCATGCCAAAACCAATATAACTGATTTCACTAAAAACATTGTAAAATACATTGATTGTCCTACTTGCCATAAAGTTTACAACCAAAATGACTTAACACCCATATCCAAATATACAGAATACACTACAAACACTGCCTTGTTTGACAAAAAAGGAATACCAAAGAAAGTGTATGTATACCACCTACTGAAAGAAAGGTTGCATATGCTTTTTGAACAACTAATAAGCGGCGCACGCGTAATGTTCCTTCCTATCTTATGTCTGATATTTACAATAGTGAAATGTGGACAAGCATACCTGACCCTAACACTCTCCTATATGAAGAACTAAAAACTTTTGTTACAGATGACCGATCACTCTTATTGACAATTAATATTGATTGGTTCTGGGCATTCAAGAACTCGTGATGCTCAGTGGGGGTCATCTATAGTATTGTCCAAAATTTGCCATGTGAATTGTGCAAAAAGAAGGAAAATATAATCTTGTTTAAGATGATCCCTGGGCTATATAAACCAATGGCTGTTGTGACCGGACAACTGTAGAAACCAAAAACAGGAGCAAGAGAAAGAAAATGCACTGCCATTTCTTTTTACTGGTTAAGCCCTCTATTATTTTGAACATGCATTGCTCTTTCTGATTCTCCTTACTTGGGAGCAAATCCCTATACCCTCATAGATAATAACACTATAACTACCCAACTTCACCTCCTCCTTCTACTCTTTCTTCACCAAATTCAATTGATTCTGCCAATAATATAAGCATTTCTACTTTAAAGGTTTCAACTTTAAAACCTGTATCTTTCTGCTCTTATACCTAGGCTTTGAAAGGGCAACAGATTACTCCTCTCCAGGCACCAGTTGATCCTATTACTTCTTCATAGAACAATATCAACAATAGGCACCCTGCCTATATGTATCAACAAGGTTCTAAAGAATCTAGTGTCTTATATGATATAACAGATGATAAATGTAGACCTCAGATATTCAATGCTAAAGCTCATTTAGCATTCCCTATTGGTGTTGGCCTTAGTATCATTACTCATAGAGATAATAAAAGAATTGTTATAGAAATAGTATTAAATTCTGCTGAGGCTTATGGCATGGTCTGCAATATACCTCTTGTTCTATCAGATTCAGTGCCCTTGCCTGCTGTCTGTGCCTTACCTCTAGATAATCAGTTAATTCGACTTAGATTATATAAACTTCCAATCCTTCCCAAAGATGAATTGGAAGTGGGTTTACAGGGATGTTTTAGTACATTAGAAAATGTTCTTCAAATTTGTTTATATGAGGAAACAAGTAGGAGTTGATTTAGTAGATGTGGCTTTGCCAATCTTAGTCACCTTCCTGATGTTCAATATAGAGATTTATCACATCAAATGTATTAGGGAACTTCTGTTTGGGGTGAAACTTATAGTTTTTTTACTTCATAGGCTGATATAGGGGTTTATTGTTGCTACTGTCATGAAACATCTCATAATTTAAATAATTGTCCTGTTTGTCCCCATAGATGCTGTTTGAATTGCAACCAAACTTCACATGTAGTGGCAGCATACCCCTACCCTAATAACAATCTTAGTCATAAAAAAAGCTATATAAGGGATGCAGCAAATACTAATAAAAAATCTTTTAATGTCCTACCTAACACTAACAGCTCCGGTTCTTCTCCTAAACTTAATAGCTCCAGTCAAAGTTGGTTGAATATTCAAATTTAAAGATTTCGCACAAATTTTTTTCTATCTAATAAAAATTAATCCTCATTATTTAACTTTGACCATATCTTTCAAAGGGTTTCATTATGGACACCAAGTTTTTTACTTAGTATGATTATGATTCTTTTTTATAGTGACCAAGCCTATAGTCTCTTTTTATATTGCATCATCAGAATCAATAGGTTTTCTGTTACATCATAGTTCAATATATTCAGAGAAGAGACTATCAATAGGGTTGATTGTTTCATTGCATAGAGGGAGAAAAACCGCCTTGTAGTTATATTAGGTAACAATATCAGAAATCATTTTTTTT
>JAIXMP010000095.1:0-16070 GCA_025677815.1 Phascolomyces articulosus | reverse complement strand
ACATGATTTACTTGATCATTACTGATGGGTTTAGAGTATGCCATTTTGAATTAGTAATCTAATTGCAATTTAAATGTTAAATGTCAAAATTAGAATTAGCAATGTAAAAATTTCATTTTATATTTCCATTTACATTATAGAACTTATATATAAATTATAAATACTGTTACTTACATTTTGAAATAATTACAAATGATATTTGGTAAAACTTTAAGGGTGCTCACAAAAGTGTTCACCACTATTATTTACTTTGACCCCTAGTTTTAAAGTCACAAATTAATTTAAACTCAGTGATTTTATATTTTTGGAAAGCCTATATGTAGAAGTTTTTTTGGTATAAGTTTTATCTCTCTACTATTTATAGTTATTGAGGTATAAGAATAAAGAGTAATATTTATAAAAGTGATGAACACTTTTGTGAGCTAGTGTAGATATTTAATAATATATATATATTTTAGCTGGTTACTTGATCAAGATATTTTTACTAAAAATGCCCCTTCTTGCCTAAATGGAAATTTAATGAAGCTAATCTTTCCAAGTAACAAAATACCTTATTGGTGCTATAGTTTTAGAAACTGCTGTGGTCATAAATCTGAGTCTATTAGAGGAACCTCTTTTTTACTAGTAGAAAGGTCCTTCTTTATTTAGTTATAGCTGTGATTTACTTCTTTTTATCTGGTAGTTTTAATAGAATTAATATGGAAATTAATAAACTTACAAAGTTATCTCCTTATACTGTAGTAAGTATTAGTACTCCCTTATTTTACCCTTACTTTTTCAAGTCGAGTTTTAAAATTTTTTAGAATAATTTTACCCTCAATTTTTACCCTCAATTTTTGCCAAGAGAAAAAATCTTTTGAAAAAAACAAAGTAAAAAAAAAAAATAGATCTTAATAATTGCAAATATGGAACTAGTACATTTACAACAACGATGTCATAGAATACATATACTATATACTATTTTCGCCATAGATTATGAAACACAACTCATAAATGGCGCTTCAATTATAAATCGAAAGAGAAAAATGGAGAAACAATTCAGAACGGTATAGGTAATAATATTATAATAAAACCACATAACAATTATTTTTTATATATAGGAAAAGATAAACCATTTCAACGGAGCATTGCCAAACATGAATCGTACGATGTATTAAATATTGAAAGAGGAATCAGAGGTATAAAGTAAGAATGGGTTGAATGGAAGGAAGTGTATTGTGTATAGTCATGGTAAACCTTTTTTACTAATTATTTTCAACCTTCTCTTTATATATATACCCGATCTTTTTTTTGTTTTCTGTTGCATCATCACCACTACCACCACTACACCACAATAATTATATATTTATAACGATACGAACTATAGCAACATGTTTTGGAAAAAAAAACTATGCATAATACTAGGTATGTTGAAATCATGTAAAAAATAAAAAGATAGTTTTTTTTATCAACTTTTCTTAATGATTACCTTTTATTTTACAGGGAATACACACACATATTTTTTTTTATTTACAATGTTCAATCCATTCAGTATTGCAATACCAATTCAATAAATAAAAGGACGATACTCTTAGCAACATAACAGTACACAAACGTTAAGGAAATTGGATTATTATGATAGATGGATATAAAGGGGGGAATATATTTTTTTATATATTATCACAGTATTATGATCTTCATTTATATTTTACAACACTACTATACTACAATGAACAGCATGAATATATTACCAACATAAAAATCGAACTGACCTGTTCATTAATGGAATTGTATTGGATTAATGTTCAGCTTTTTTCTTTTCAACTATTCTAGATGTTGTAGGTCTTTTTTTTTAAATCTGAAAGATAGATAAAAGTAGATAAAAAGAATGAAATGATAGAAATAAATTATTATGGCTATTCATATCGATATAAATATATGGAAGGGTTTAATAGAGTAGTAAAGCATAAAAAACGGATACACATAGATAAAACAGTATGGAAGGACAGAGAAAATGAAGTGTAACAAAAGAATTAATTAAATAGAAAGTATACTCTTTTTCTTTTTTTCTCCCTTTTATCCTTTTTCATCTTATTATAAGATATTACTTTACTTCTCTTTATTTTTTCAATTTCAATCAAATTTTACTTTTTTACTATGGATCAACAACCAGCTAATAATCACCAAGTTCTTACAAAAGATACAATCCAAAATGCACTTGTTCATTCAGCAATTCCTGGCGTTTCTGCTCTTGTACCAGAACAAAAATTTTATGTTCGTGCTGATCAAAAGGATGATTGCTTAACTCTTATTTCTGAATTGTGCAGTGCTCGATGGGTTCAAAAAAATAAACGATTTGGTTCTTCAGTCATCTACAATGAACTACTTTATTGTCATCGTGCTGGTCAGTATATACCTAGACGGGAGGTTCGATTAGCCCAAAAGGATTCAAAAAAATGTGGTTGTCAAGGTGCCCTACGAATCAGAATCTACAATAGTGTTCCTGATGAGTGTGAATTTGAAATGCTTCATAACCATACCAATCATGTTTGTGGTAGTAGTGAGGATGTCCATACTTAGGACTAACTACTGAAGTAGTTCAATCAATTAAAAGACAACTAAGTGAAGGACGCAACTGCCGTGATATTCGGATGACTATTTTACGTCAACTTGATTCAGTTGTTGGGGATAGTAATACTGGTCAAAGAAGGGTCCATTATGAGGATGTATATAATATAATGAATAAGGTATACTATAATATAAAGGTGTATTTCAGTTTTAAATATAATTAATTAATATAACAAATCTGCTATTTTTTATATTGATTTAGTTGAAAAAGGACCTCTATGAATTTAATCAGAATGATATGCTATCAGTACAGATTTGGCTTGAAGAAAAACTTCCACAAGATAATTACATTATTTTTAATAGTAATCCATCAGATTATACAAGCAACAACAATGTTTTTTCATTTGGTTTCATATCACCAACACAACAGTACCATTTGCAACATGCTACATCTGTTTGTATGGATGCTACATATAAAATAACCTCACGTGTCAATGATATAATGTATACCATTGTAACAAAAGACCAACATACAGGGACAGGTTATCCAATTGCGTACATGTTTACAAATAATCATTCCTCCCCACCAATTCAACAATGGTTACTTTTTCTTCGTAATACCTGCAACTTTATGATTAACTCAATGACTATCGATTGTAGTATTGCAGAAGTAAATGCTATCCAGGCTGTCTTCCCTAATGCAATAATCCATTACTGTGCATTCCATGTTATTCAGGCATGGAATCGACAATTGAAATTGAAAGTTCGTTTAAATGCATCATATACAGCAGAAGAGCAGCAACAATATCGACAACGTATGATGATTGCATTAAAAGATATTATGCATAAGGAAAATACCAATGCAATGAATGATGCAATTCAACAATTTAAAAATACATTTCGTGATCAACATGAATTCCTTAATTATTTTCAACAACAATGGGAACCTCTTCATATAATTCAACGTTGGGCCTACTCATATGTTGATCCTATACAACAAGTTCACCTAACTAACAATTTCATTGAGGTAAGTAATATTCTAATATAAATTTATCATTATAATTTTTATTCAAAAATAAATTTAATAATGTTTGACCTTTGAATCTATTGAGGAACATTCAAGATTATTAAATATATATTAGTATATTATTACTTTTTAATATAAATTATTTATAAAAATCTAATTTTGCTTAATTTTTTTTTGTTTTCTTAATTTCTTAAAATTTAAAAAATTATAATAATTAATTTATTTTAACTTATCTCTCTTTTTCTATATATATAACTTTTTATGTAACATTTTAAAATATTTATACTATTAATAATTTCTATTTTTAGAATAATATTATCTCATTTGGTAACTTAAATTATTCTTAATATATACTGTTTATTTAAACATTTCTCATTATATTATATTTAGTTATGGCATAACCAACTCAAAGTTATTTATCTTAAACATATTTGTAATAAGAAACATAACATAATACATGTAATATTAGGATATAATTTATGTACTTATTTTTAGTTATTAGAGTTTATATTTAAGAATAAATATACTAATGGAAATTAAACAATATTTGAGTTTTCAAATTAATTTAAAAAAAGAATATAATTTAAAATTAAAAATAAATTTAAGATTTAGAAAATATAAAAAAATACTTAAATAATAAAAAATCAAAATCTTTCTCAATAAGCATTTCGATCATCTTATTTTTATTTTAACAAATGAAGTCGAGTTTTACTTCCAGCAAGAACATGCACAGATCTTAGGCAATAGTGGTCATATAGGTCCATTAGAAAACCAATTATCATCTCATTGATATATTGCATCAACTATTCCAGCACATGAAATTTTAGTAAGAATTCACAATCCTGAAGGTAAACATAACAGTAACCCAATGGTTGGAAACTGGGCAGTAAGATCATTTGTATCTTGTTTAACTTGCTCTGCCCCCTTATATAATGTCATTGTTGATAATGATATATATATATAATATAATGCAGTTGCCCTGATTATACTAGTAGAAATGCACCATATAAATATATGTACTTGTTGAAGCGTTTTACCAACATGCCGATTCTTTTTGAATTAGAGCAACAAAATGCAAGGGAGATGACTATGCAAATAACTAATACTGATAGGGAACAAAATAACCAAGATGCCTCTCAAGATATACAGTCTATCAGTACACAAAGTTTAACTAATGTGGAAGAGGATATTGTTATTGATAATGGAGCTGATAATATAAGATATATTACACAAACATTTACATCATTACATCATAATCATAATCGTGTATTAAACTTAACAACAATTTCATAAGAGGAGGCAGAACATTATGAACAGCTTATCCAGGAGCTTAAACAACTCTACCAAAATATGCTGCAACAACATGATCATACAAGACGATCCAACACACAACATCATCTATAATACATTTTCTCTCCCATCTATTTTCCTTTTATATTTTAACTACATATCCTCATCAACTATCCTCCTTCATTTTTATATTTATCTATATATTTATATATATGATCTAACTATTAAACTATCTATATATTATTTTTAATTGATCTAAAATAAATAATATCAAAATATATATATTTATATATAAGCGATCCAAATAATTTTAATTATTACAAAACATTTTTTTTTCAAAAAAAAATTAGAATTGTTATTAAGAAAAAATTATAATCTTTATCTAAGATAATTTATTCATTATATGTTTCCATTCCATAATCATGATAGTAATTAATCTAGGTTATCTATACTGTTGTATTAGTGTTGATGAATATATTAAAAATGATCGTGTGGTTTTATATAGTTTTGTATAGTTGTGTTATATATAACAAAAAAATATATTCCTCCCCTTATATCCATCTATCATAATAATCCAATTTCCTTAACGTTTGTGTACTGTCATGTTGCTAAGAGTATTGTCCTTTTATTTATTGAATTGGTATTGCAATACTGAATAGATTGAACATTGTAAATAAAAAAAATATGTGTGTGTATTCCCTGTAAAATAAAATGGTAATCATTAAGAAAAGTTGATAAAAAAAACTATCTTTTTATTTTTTACATAATTTCAACATACCTAGTATTATGCATAGTTTTTTTTTATCCAAAACATGTTGCTATAGTTCATATCGTTATAAATATATAATTATTGTGGTGTAGTGGTGGTAGTGGTGATGATGCAATAGAAAACAAAAAAAAGATCAGGTATATATATAAAGAGAAGGTTGAAAATAATTAGTAAAAAAGGTTTACCATGACTATACACAATACACTTCCTTCCATTCAACCTATTCTTACTTTATACCTCTGATTCCTCTTTCAATATTTAATACATCATATGATTCATATTTAGCAATGCTCCATTGAAATGGTTTATCTTTTCCTATGTATAAAAAATAATTGTTATGTGGTTTTATTATAATATTATTACCTATACCATTCTGAATTGTTTCTCCATTTTTCTCTTTTGATTTATAATTGAAGCACCATTTATGAGCTGTGTTTCGTAATCTATGGCAAAAATAGCA
Source organism: Phascolomyces articulosus (assembly GCA_025677815.1). Taxonomy (NCBI): domain Eukaryota; kingdom Fungi; phylum Mucoromycota; class Mucoromycetes; order Mucorales; family Lichtheimiaceae; genus Phascolomyces; species Phascolomyces articulosus. Next base: position 9,977 of record JAIXMP010000095.1, on the reverse strand, counting down.
TATAGTATATGCATTCCATGACGTCATTGTTGTAAATGTACTAGTTCCATATTTGCAATTGTCAAGATCTATTTTTTTTTTACTTTTTTTTTTCAAAAGATTTTTTCTCTTAGCAAAAATTGAGGGTAAAAATTGAGGGCAAAATTATTCTAAAAAATTTTAAAACTCAACTTGAAAAAGTGAGGGTAAAATAAGGGAGTGCTATTACTGCCACCTAACCTAGAGTTACCATATTTGATTGAAACTGATGCCTCTGATTTTGGTGCCAGTAGAGTATTATTACAAAAAGGACCTAATGGATCATTGCACCCTCTTGCTTTCGAGTCAAAGAAATTTTCATTATCAGAGCATAACTATCTGGCACAAGAAAGAGAGCTACTAGCTATCCTATATTGTCTTCGACAATGGCATTGTTTTATCGAGGGAAGAGATTATATCATCCTATCCAATCATCACCTACTCAAATATTTTCACTTATAAAAGAAACTGACACCTGTTTGACTCAATAGATTGCCAAAATAGAACTATATGATCCAAATATCTAGTACAAGCCTAGTAAGGATAATTATGTTTATGATCTGTTATCCTACCATGATGGTCCTACTTGCATTACTGAAGAAAAATCATTAGAACCACATTACCTCTATGCTGTCAAATCTATCTAAGAATCCAATTGGCCAAAATTCTATGTGAGGTCTGAAGAACAATGGCCACCTTTATATAAGGACCTTTTAAAGAAACATAAAGATAAATTCATAGTTGAAAACAATATAGTTTTTCGTTTTGTAAAAACAGTTAATGATGGTATGAAATGTGCAGAATTTGTGTTGTTTGCTCGTTGTGCAGATCTTGTTCAAGAATTTCACAAGTCCTATGGTCATGCTGGTCATACAACTGTTTTTCATTTAATGAAGTCGTGTTATTGGTGGCCCATATACGTTCTAACATCCAGGATTGGTTAGCATCATGTCCACAATGTCAACTAGCAGCTAATGCTAATCATGATGTCCATCATGCTCCTATGAAACCATTGAATGTCCCTCCTGCTTTCTCTCAATAGTATCTCGATTTTGTCGGTGAACTACCTACAACTGTCAATAAAAATCAATGGTTACTAGTGGCAGTCGATTATGCTACTAATTAAACAATCTGTAGTGCTCTGCTGGATGCTACTAGAGAAGCTATCGCTGATTTTATTTATATGGAAATTGTACTTAAGTTCGGTGCGCCAGCTGAAATACTTATGGATTGTGGTGCCAATTTCATGTCAAGTATACTAAATCATTATCTGGATCATATCAAAGTCAACCATATACTCACCAGTGCTTTTCATCATATACCAACTCAAAAGTAGAAAGAACCAATGGTATACTCAAACAAATGATATGAAAATACTATAATGGAAAAATTCATCTTTGGGATCAATTCGTCAAACCATCTGTTTTGCTTATAATATCCAAAAGCATCGCACTACTGGTTTCAGTCCCTTCTTCCTTATATATGGTCAAGAACTAGTATTACCTAGTGATTTTCTCCAACCTTTTATGAGCATCCCTGATTCTATTCAAGAAGATTCACTGGTTATCTAAGGTTGTGTTGCTAAAGTATATTGATTATGTGAAACTTGGGCTCATGCTGAACAAAGATTGAAACAAAATGTACTCAAAGATAAAGTACTTTGGGACACAGCTCTGAAACCTCAAAAATTCTTAGTGAACAATCATGTTTTAATGTGACATGAAAATAAATTCAGCTTAGAATTTAATTAGAAGGGTCCCTACAAAATAATTGCCTCAAGACCAAATAGTGACATTTACTAGTTGGAAGACATGCGTGGTAAAGTATATAACTCTTGGGTACACACCAATCACCTTCACCCTATTCATATTGAATCCAAAATCCCTGTTGACCCTTAGTTTGACCCTACTTCTGCTCATGCAGCTGAATGACATTATATGAATGCTATTAGTCAAATCACCTTGTTGTTTGAGGATGTACAATATTCTGGGGAGGGGATAATGTCATAGCTAAGATTCCTGGTGTAACCCTTTTGCCTTTTTTTGATACTTCTTGTATAATTATTAGTCTAAAAATAATTATCATCATTATCTCCATTTTGAATACTTCTTGTGATGCTTAGCAACATCTGCTTAGCATCATCATCATAATTATTATTATCAGTATTATCATTACTAGTGCCAAGATGCTTAGTTTTATTCTATTATTACTATCATCTATTACATTATATATTATATTCTCAGTAATTTAGAAAATATATAAATATCCCCATTATCTTCATTGAATAAAGATGATCTATCTGTTATTCTTTATTTTATATCTATTTGTTATTAATTTCTATTTGTATTGTTAGCTTAGACTTCCATCAAAATATATACATGATAATACTTTTACTACTACTACTACCACTACTACTTCTGCCACAATTACTACTACTACTTCTACTGCTGATAATGCTATCAACAACAACAATAACAATAACAACCAAAGACAGCAAAATGATGAACAGACTACTATATTAATAGTAGATGATCTTATAGAAACATTAGAGATAGAGGAGATGTTGTTTGGTGGAGAAGAAGGTATATAGTCAGTCAATGATCTTTATGCAATTGAGGAGGATAATGCTTAGTGATACTGACTATATTGAGAAACATTTTAAATTTAATAATATTAAATTCTGTTTTTGTAATATTAAATTTTTATTATCATTTGTTTTTTAATATTATTATAAATTTTAAAGATTTTTGCTATTTTTATTATTTTTTAAATTTTAAAATATTTTCTTAGTTTTATATATTATATAAGTTTAAAAATAAACTCAGATATCAAATATTATTTATAATATAAATATAGTATTTCCTTTTTTAGTTAGATTATTTTATATTGCATCACTTATTTCATCATCTATAGTAATGTTTCTCATTAACAATAGCATTTCATAAATTATTATATATGGTCAAGAATCTATATTATTTTATTTATTATTTTATATTTACAATTATCCTAATCTGCTCTTTCTATTTATCCTATTCCTTTTATTATTACTCTATTCTTTTTTTTGCCATTTCTATTTATTTCACTTGTTCTTTTATGCCTTATTTTTCCTATCCACTTTACTTCATTATATTTCCTATAATCTCATTATATATTATTCTTCTAATTTTATCTATATATAAATGCTTTTTTAATACCATCTCATTTGTGGTGAACTACACTAATACATGATAGATTCACTCATTTATAAATAACTGGTTAAACATCATTCCATAATAAAACATAATATAACCATTAACACACTATATCACTTTTGATTTATTCCTTATTACTAATAATCTGGAATATAGAAGAAAGATGAAGAATGATTACTAAACAGGATAATACACCTATTGCTAGGTACATAAAGAAATATCTAGAACCAAGTATCACTGTAAAAACAGGGTCCTTAAACGCGCGTTATAGCTCATTATATTTTTTACATATCTGGGGTTAAAATTAGGGGCTACCTTTAATGTAGTATGAACAACTATAATGAGCTTTAACGATGCCACAATATATATTTATTTTGGTAACTGCATGGTGAGGAGTATACACTTGTTTTACTTTTCAAAAAAAAAAATTACTCAGATTCTATTATGCCATTTACTCCATCTTTTTTTTCTTTTAAAAAAAATAAATCTCTTTTTATTTTAACCCATCACCTTTATTACAAGGGACATGATAAATCCTATTTTTTGGTGTTTGTAATATTTGTCATATATATAATATTTTTATTTATATAAAAAAAAGAAAACTAATCAAATTGATCGCATCTTCATTTTCCTAAGTGTAATCTGCCATTGCTACAGATCTCTCTGTCCCTTCCACTAGTCTACCTACAAACATTCTTTTATACATTCCATTAGTACCAAAATAACAGCTCATGCAAACTATATGCACATATTACAAAAAGTAATATAAAAACGCAATAAAATCTACCTGTTCAGCAACTGGGTGAGATGCACACGTTCTCCCATCAAGAACAGCATATCGTCTAAGCCAGGAGTAGTACTCAACCAAGATTCAACTCATGCAAGCACCTGCAAAATCCTGGTTAAAATTATAAGATAAGTAAGCACTATACTGTTTCTTTTTTACCAACTAAAAAAAATTATGCAAGAAATACATACAAATTATGCCGCTCATGAAGAAGATCAATGAGCTGCTCTTCTACCTGCTCAATCTGTTGCTCCATAGTAAGATGGACCTTAATTTGACTAATGTCCCCTTCCTAAGCACTAAAAAATCGATGTTTTAAAAAACAAGTTATACTGCTAATTTTTAACACTATGGTTTTATTAGTTCTTACACAGTTTCAGCATCTGCGTGCTCGTCTTCTTCTACTTCTTATACTTCCATTTCTGATTCATCAAAAAAAAGGGGCAGGAAATCTTATGATAAAGAATATATTAATTGTGGTGGTAACATAACTTATGGATGAGGTGATGCTGGCAGTGGTGATGGAGTGGAAAGAGGGGGAAAGGAGTGCAATGCCTCGAAAACAGGAGTATTACTACAAGAAGAATATGAAGACATTATTGTTGTTAAAAAAAAGGATGTATTGAAAAAAAGCAAGGTTCATAGGGTGTTGTTCATTTGCAAGCAGGTATTTATATTTCACGTGTCTTTCCATAATAACACACTATTTTTAATTTCCAAACAAGAATTTTCACAAAACAATCATCCAAAAAGGCACAAAAATCACACATCATATGAATGTATATTTTTTTATTGTAGTGATTAATGATGATAGATTATTTTCATATGATTTGTTAGTTGTAACAATGATTTTTTTGGAGTTGAAGTAAGAATAATAATTAGTATTAATATTTTCAGCTTTCTGTCTTACAAAAATTAATAAAACTCCACAGAAAAGACCAGCTTTTTAGCTTTTAATTATTTTGAAGATTATAAAATATAGATCGGTGAAAAAAGGCAAGTATAAAATATAAAATATATATATGTGTGGGAGTATTTATATAATTAGAGAGAGTGAGGAGATGTGATGACAAAATATGCCAAAAAGATGGGGAGGAATAAAAAAGAGGAAGTACAGTTAATTAAGATGGAATTTAGGTTCAAGTGGAATTGCAGCTAACCTATTACCTGTTTTATATTTTGCATATGCGAATAGGGCATATATATGAGCGATCAGAAGAATAGAATAATGACTCAGTTCATTGAACGAATCTTTCCACAATTCCACACTGGTCATATCCCAAGATGTTGTGAACTGAGTTGCCTATAATAGCGAACCATAGCGAAGCAATGTAGACATTTCATGCGAAGATCATGTTCAAAGTAGTAAAGGACTTGACCAGTGAAAAGAGATAGTGGTGCGCTTTCTTCCTCTTCTTTGTCTCTATTATTATCAGGGCTTGCAACAAATAAGGCATGTATATAGGAGCCTTGAGCACTTGCTACTTCAACACTGCAGTATGTTTGACTATGAATCTTGACCCTGGTGAACTTTTTGATTTTTGAAGCAACCCTTATATTGTCTGGATGGTAGTTTTCAGCAAATTCATCACAAAAATTTTCACTATACCTCATCCTGTAGTACATGACAAGGTGCTTGTAATGATCATGGGACATTCTAATGGGTTTTTATTTACTATAGATGCTGGACTCTGGTATTGATTCCTGTCCTATAGCGCGCAATATATCCTCTGGATTTTTCACAATCTCTTCGATATCCATAGCATCAGAAGAAGCAAGACGTGCTGTTGTTGTTATTGTACCCGGGCTTTTAGCAAGACTATAGAGGAATGATACCTCATCTTCACCCATTTCTAGTTCTAAGCGTCGAACATAATCAGCAAGGTGAATGCTTTCAAGAAAATGGTTTACTGCAGTAACTTCGAAAGTCCCTTTGTTATTTGTGTCGATACTACCAAGCATCCCATTATACCGTTCGAAAGAGTAGCACCATACCGCGGGGATAACCGAAAAGTCACACATCTGTTTAACAAGATGAATATGAGCATGCATAGGTTGATTCCTAAGATAAGCATACAAGGTTTTTTTTATAGTAGAGCTATCAATTTTTATTTTTATATAATAAAAATCATACCGTTAGAAAGCTGAGAGTTTTCTGAGTTAGAATATGAGCTCCAATTTTTAATATAGAAATTGTATCCAAAGTTATATGCAATTCAAAAATATGAAATTTTCCTATTTTTTTTATAATATCACTATACTAGAGACCTTTGAAAAAAAAATTATTTTTTTATACAAAATATATACCAATCGAAAGCTCTCATTCTCCTGATTCTGGAAATACTATTCTTTTTCAAATTGGAGTACTTATGCATTAGATAGAGCCATTAATATATATAATTATAGAGTATATTAGCTTATAAATTTTTAATTAATAAGAGGGTAATTTTATTTTAACTAAAACTAAGTAGTATAAAGATAAAGCTTTAATGGAAGAGATTAAATATATTCAATTTTAGTTATAATTTATAAAATAAAAATAAAAATTTTATAAAAATATAAGGATAAAAATATAAAAAAAAGTAAAATAAAAAGGAAATAAAATAAGAATATAAAAAGGGTTAAATTTTATAAAGTCTATAAATTTTTATCTATTTATCTAATTAGTTCTTGGTCTTTTACTAGCTTGTACTGGTACATAATCTTTATCATTATTACTATCATCATCTTCAGAAGAAGAAGAAGAGGGTAAAGAAGAAGATGATGATGATTCAAGTTCATCAATTTGTTCATAATTTCTTTCATTTTCTTCATTATTATTACTATCTTCCTCATTTATATTATCTATAATAAATAGTTAGATATTTATATATAATATTTATATATAAATAAAGTATAAAATATAGAGTATACTTTACCTGGAAGAATAACTGCTCTTGTAAAAAGTGGTTCTGGCCTATCATCATCATCATTATCATTATTACTAGTAGTAAAAGAGACCTCTTTTAAGGCAGTAACAATAGCTTCCCAAAGGTTTCCTTGATGCTTTCTATGCCAGATAAATTCAACTAATTTCCAAGGCATATTTTTATCATTTCTATGTCTGGCACCAACCCTAATTTTAATTCCATTCTAGGTACCTTAAATAAAAATAAAAAAAATAGAAGTATAAAAAAGTTAGTATTAATATATAGTAATAAAATAAGTTATTTATTTACCTTCAATAGTATTGGTATGTGTACCATCATTAGCTACAAACTCCTCTGTATAGTTAACTATGTTATGAGTATACCCTTCTTCTTGGTCAGAAAGTTGGTTATAACCTGCCCAACCATCAGTATTAATAATACTTCCAGCAGTAATATAATATTTTAAGATCATATTGAGCATCTCAGTAGATCTATTTAGTACTGTTACTAAAAAGCATCTTCTTTCTGTAGTTCTTTCAATACCTCTAACTACCCAAACACCATTAACTCTTCTTCCTCTACCACTTTGGGTAAGCTTAGTTTTTCCAAATTTGGACTCATCTACTCCAACAGTAATACCAGGGCCACCTATTTTAAAAAATTATAAAGCTTATTAGTATTATAATTAATTATATTTTCTATAATAAAGGAAATAAAAGCCTACCTATCTTCATATCATCTAATTTTAAATCACCTTCCATAAGTAAATAGATATCATTGATTATTGAAGTAACAGTATCAGGGGCCAGATCCATAAAGTCAATAATTTGATGGTGTTCATATTGGGCAAGGAAAAAGTATATAACCAGCATAACTTTATGGAGTTCAATTTTTTTACCACTAAAAAAAGATCTATTTCTCATACTTTGAGACCTTTTGCCTAATCCTTGACAACAATTAGATCTTATACAACGCCATAAAGGATTTCTACCAGAAGGAAATGTAGGATACATAGGCAAACCATTAGAGCAATTAGGAGCATGTCTGGAAAAAATTCCTTCTTCAAGTAGCCATCTAAAAAAAAAAATTAGCCATCTATTTATCTATCTATCTATCTATCTATCTATCTATCCATCTATCTATCTATCTATCCATCTATCCATCCATCTATCCATCCATCCATCTATCCATCCATCCATCTATCTATCCATCTATCAATCTATTTATCTATTTATCTATCTATCTATTTATTTCTCTATCTAATATTTTATTTATTTTCTCTTTAATTTTTATAAAATATATTATATAACTTACATTAAAGTAGTACTATGGTTAGGAAACATTTTATATATTTTAGTAGATGTTAAGATTCCTTTAGATTGATGTATTTTTTTAAAAAATAAAAATAAAAAAGTAAAGTAAAAAAAGGAAATAAATAAAGTGAAAAAGAAGGAAAGAATAACTTTAAATTAAGATTTTAAAAAATTTATTTAATTTTTTTAATAAAAAAGTTAGTAAAATAAAAACTACAGTGTAAATTGAACTAGTACCTACAGCTTAGAAAGCTAATATAATACCACTAAGCTAAAACAATTATAACTAATATTTTTATTTTAGATACATTATTATTACCCATAATTAATTAAAAAATTACAGAATATTATACTAAAATTGATTGATTAGTTAATAAATAATCAACAAATTAAATTAAAATAGTAAAAATAATAGTTTTTATAATAAGAATATAAGAATATAATTAAAACAAAATTTTTAGAGCTAATTTCATATTAATTCTATGAATTAACGGAGTTTGAAATTATGATCAATGAATTCTATGCATCTTGTTTACTTATATACATATAAATCAGGTTCCTATATATGGTAATTTGATCTCTATATAGGATTTTATTTCTGTATGCTTATCTTAGGAGAGAACTGTTATAACAATACCTCCTCCCTAAACTATTGGTCATCTCTGACTAACACTAAGTATTGGGTAACTCAGCTTGATAAAAGGCATGGGCGGCAGCATGGGCGGCAACTGGATCAAACCAAGGTTCAGTAGGTAGAGACTTGCTATAGATAAGACGAAGACAATCTATATGAACCTAGGACTTGTAATTTTTACTATTCAGATCTTTAAGCTTGTAAGTGTCATGTTCCAAATTTCGATCCAAAATTATATAGGGGCCTTTCTAATTGAACTCAAGGCTTAGTTTTTGCTCATGTCGCATAAGTACATGATCACCAACAGTGAAAACTTGATGTCTCAAGGCGGCATCCCAAGCAAGTTTATCCTTTTTGGCATTAACATGTAAACGTTCAGTAGCATCAGCACGAGCTTCCCTTAACCAAAGTAATTCAGACTTGCGCAACTCAATTATGGAGTCTGGATCTTGAGTCAGATCATTTTCTTGAATAACTTTAGGAGGGAGAATATCACCAGGTAACTTGGGTTTGACACCATATACTATGAAGAAGGGACTGAGACTGGTAGTACGATGTTTGTGGATATTACAAGTGAATGTGGATTGGATTAAAAAATCATCCCATTTGTGAATCTCACCATTAACATATTTGCGAATCATTTGTTTAAGAATACCATTAGTACGCTCAGCCTTGGAATTTGAACGTGGGTGAAAAGCAGATGTAAGTTTATGATGAATTTTTACATAGCCCAAATAAAAGTTTAGCACCTTTGACATGAAGTTACTGCCACGATCTGTAAGAATTTCCACTGGGCAACCAAATTGCATAACAATGGAATCATAAATAAAATCAGCAATAGCTTGACCAGTAGCGTCAGGAACAGCGTGAGTAATTGTCCAGTTGGTAGCATAGTCTACCACTACTAGTATCCATCGATTACCATTAATAGTGCGTGGTAATTCACCAATAAAATCCAAGTGCCAACGAGAAAATAGATCAGGGACATCCAAAGGTTTCATAGGTGCATGATGAATGCCGCGATCAGCATTTGCACCAAGCTGACATTGGGGACATGTGCGGGTCCAATTTTAGATGTCATCCTTCATGTTTGGCCACCACCAGCGTTTCTTGATGAGATCATAC
>JAIXMP010000094.1:0-16097 GCA_025677815.1 Phascolomyces articulosus | reverse complement strand
ATATGTAGACAACTAGGTTGATACCCCTAATTTCTTTTTACTAATTTGTATTTAGGAATCAGGAACTCAAAAAGTACCTGATTCTTATAGAACAATACTTTTTATTTAGGAATCAGGATGAGAATCAGGTACTATTTGACTTCCTGATTCCTAAATAAATTTATAGTGTATTATTATATAAGGAATACTATATCTGTTATTTTTAAGAAGATATTTATAGATACTATGATTATAATTATCTAGGGTAATAAGGGGACAATATAATATTAAGATAGATAGGGATTATCAAAAATAGGATAGTTGATCAACCTATCTATCTATAGATAAACCTTTAGGAGAAACATTTCACTAACACGATCTAGTTGGTCGACCTAGGTTCTTAGGTTTGAATCATTGTCTTGAAGTCACGTGACCAGCTGATGACGAATTTCTTTCAAAATTCGTCTCAGACACGACAAAATTGTCTTTCCTCTATGGTCTAGTGGCTAGGATCCCTGTCTTTCACACAGGTGGCCCGGGTTCAATTCCCGGTGGGGGAAGTAGCACATAAATATATATTTATTTATGTAATTTTTATTGTTGTTGTCGTAGCAGAATTATCGGTGTTACCCTTTTCCTTTTTTTGGATACTTCTTGTACAATTATTTTATATCTAAAAATATCTTATTATCTTTATTATTCCTATTGGCTATGGTATTATCCGCCAAAAATAATTATGACAATTGGTAGCGAAAGAAAAGGTTCATGTCCAACCATAATAACCCATACAACCCCCCAAGCAATTTTCAAACTTACTGAACACAAGACCTTGAGATTACTGACGAAGACGAAGATTTAACAACTACAAGACCTGAAATTAATTTTGAAAATCCACCTACAAGTATGCTGCAAGAACAACAGAACAATGATATGACGGCGTTGATACAAGTATTGACAGAGTTATTATCCAAGAAAAATAAGGAAGACAAGGATGGCAACTAAGAAGAAAAAGACACCACTCCTATTTTTCGTGCCCGTATTCGTGAACCCGACATGTATCATGGTGACCGAAGCTTGGATGCTGCCATTGGTTGGGTGAGGTCTGTTGAACGATATCTGGAAATGGCTCAATTAAGTAAGCAAAAATACGTAGCTTATGCTGCCACTCTGTTACATGATGAGGCTGACACATGGTAGCGCCAACAAGAAGCAATGGCCGATATTACTGATTGGATGGAGTTCAGGAAACGTTTCCTTGCCAATTTCAGTCCCCCAAATCATACTCAATTGGCTCATGATCGTTTAGCCGCGTTATTCCAGGATAGTACAGTAGCACTTTATGTGTCACAATTCCAAGCTGCCTGGTCATCAGTATCAACGATGACGGATGAAGAAGCCTTGGATCGCTTTCAACGTGGGTTGAATCCTACCATTCGGTTACAAGTAATGACCCGGTTCCCAACCTCGGCAGATGAGGCAATGCGATTAGCTTTAGCTGTTGAAGCTGCACAACAACACACTCAGTCTATCCTATCTGAAAAGAGTCATCCACCTTTCCAACAGCAATACCGACAACAAGGTGTACCCGAATATCTCTGCTCATCTGGTGTTGCACCAATGGATTTGGATGCTATTCGACCAAGACAACAAGGATTCAATTGGCGGTCAGCAGGACGTGGTAGTAACAACTGGCGCGGTGGTAATTATGTGCGTGGTGGTGGTAATATTGATAACAAGGATTGTTACAATTGTGGTGGCCTTGGTCACATTGCTCGTTTCTGTTCATCTCCCCGCCATCAAAATCGATCCAAAAACCAATATCAAGGACAATCGTACCAGGGAAAAGGCCAAACGCGTCGGGATTAAAGGGAGTCCCTTCGCGTTCATTTCCATCCCTTAATGCTATCCAAAAAGAAGAACGAGTGGTGCCAGAAGGAGAGTTGATCAATTTGTCTGAGGAACAAGATGCGGAATCTGAATTATTGGCACAAACATTAGAAAAAGATAGTGATTATTTTGACTCGTTATTATCAATAAAAGAAACCGAATTGCCACTGTATTTGATGTCGTATAATGGTCGTGATGTGAAGGTTTTGATTGATTGTGGTGCTACGGGATCGTATGTGTCATCTGAAATCGCTATGGGATTACCAACCAAATTTGTACAAGGTCGTGATGTTGAAACTGCTGGTGGTCATATCTTATCCATTAACAAGCAAGCTACACTAGCTTTGGATGCACAAGGCTTTAAACATCAGGTCGTGGCGTATGTTCTCGATACCAAATTTGATTTGATCCTTGGTCGTGATTGGCTTAAGACTGTCCAACCTACACCTGATTGGGAGCTCGATATATGGAAGGTTAACAAAAATAATCAAGAATATATTCTACGTCCTCATCATAAGCGCTCAATCCCAGAACTGTCTTACCTATTATCCCACCGTCAAGTACAACGTTTGGATCGTGCAAAGAATATCAAGGAACTGTTTTTGTGTTATGTCAAGCCAGAAGATATCAAATCAAAGACGTTGCCAAACAAGGACGTCGAGGCATTGATTACAGAATACAAGGATGTGTTTCAAGATAAGCTTCCAGGTTTACCACCAGTATGGGATGTGGAACATGCAATTGACACAGGTGATGCTGATCCAATTTCACGACCACCATTCAAAATGAGTCCTTTGGAATTGGATGAGTTACGTCGTCAACTGAAGGAGTTGCTCGATTTGGGATTAATCCGTCCTAGTACCTCTGACTGGAGTTCTCCTGTTTTATTCGTCCGCAAAGCTGATGGCAGTATGAGAATGTGTGTGGATTATCGTGCAGTGAATCGTCTGACTAAACGACAATCTACTCCATTACCGAGAATTGATGAATGCCTAGAAAGGTTATCTGGCGCGCAATATTTTTCAAGCATCGATCTAAAAAGTGGATATCATCAAGTTCGTATCACTGAAAATGATATTCCTAAAACAAGTTTTGGGACTCGATGGGGCTGCTATGAGTTTGTTGTACTTCCATTTGGCCTGACGAATGCACCCCCAACTTTCCAACGTTTGATGAATTCAGTTCTTGGTGATCTTCTGGATAAGTCGGCTATGTGCTATCTTGATGACATTTTGATTTTCAGTAAGTCTCGTCAGGAACACGAACGTCATGTGCGACAGGTGTTGGATCGTCTTTGGGAGAACAAGCTTATTGCGAATTTAAAGAAGTGCGACTTCTTCAAGGAAGAATTAGACTTTGTTGGTTTTCGTGTTTCGTCGTCGGGTATTTTACCTTCCAAAGCAAAAATTAAAGCAGTACAAGAGTGGCCAAGACCAACAAATGTGCAAGAGGTTCGACAATTTATTGGTTTGGCTTCTCATTATCGTCGGTTCATTCAAGGTTTTGCGTCGATTGCTGCTCCACTGACTGAATTGACAAAAGGAACTGGTGCAAAAAGACGTGCCATTATTTGGAGTGATGCTTGTGAGGAGGCCTTTTTAAAAATCAAAGACCGCATGACTGCTGCCCCCTTATTGTTGCCACCCAATCCGGAACTGCCTTATGTGATCGAAACTGATGCATCTGATTTTGGTGCTGGAGGTGTATTATTGCAGCAAGGGCCTGATGGATCGATGCACCCTTTGGCTTTCGAGTCCAAGAAATTTTCTTCTTCAGAGCGTCTGTTCCCAACGCAAGAGCGCGAGCTGTTAGCCATCTTACACTGTCTGCGACAATGGCGATGTTTTATTGAAGGCAGAGAATATATTGTCCTTAGTGACCACCATCCACTCAAGTATTTCCGCTCACAAAAGAAGCCAACCCCTCGTCTGACCCGTTGGATCGCTGAGATCGAATTATATGATCCAAATATACAGTATAAACCTGGTAAAGATAATCATGTACCGGATCTACTGTCAAGGCGGGATGGTCCTGCTTGTGTGACTGAAGAAAAATCATTAGAACCAAATTACTTATATGCTGTCAAGTCTATTCAAGAATTGGATTGGCCCAAGTTCTATGCCCTTCCTGAAGACAATTGGCCATCCATGTATAAAGATTTACTTCAGAAGCACAAGGATAAGTTTGTGGTGCATAATGGCATGGTATTTCGCAAGGTCAAGATTGGTCAAGAACTAAAACAAGTTTGTTATGTTTTATTTTCCCATCGAGCAGACTTGGTACAAGATTCCCATAAATCGTTTGGTCATGCAGGCAAGACTACAGTATATGACATTTTACACAAATGTTACTGGTGGCCTAATATGCACTCGGATATTCAAGATTGGTTGTCTTCTTGTCCTCAATGTCAACTTGCTTCTAACGCTGGCCGTAATATTTACCATGCTCCCATGAAACCATTGGATGTTCCGCCTGCCTTTTCTCGTTGGCATTTAGATTTTATTGGGGAATTGCCTACCACTGTTAAAGGTAATCGTTGGTTACTTGTTGCCATGGATTATGCCACCAATTGGGTTATTTGCCGCTGTGTCCCGGATGCCACTGGTGAAGCTATTGCCAATTTTATATACGAAGAAATTGTTTTGAATTTTGGCTGTCCATCAGAAATTTTAACTGATCGTGGTGCAAATTTCATGTCCAAAGTCCTTAGCTTTTATCTTGGCCGCCTTAAAACAAAACACCTTCTGACTTCTGCTTTCCATGCCCGTACCAATGCGAAGGTTGAACGAACTAATGGTATTCTCAAGCAAATGATCCGTAAATATGTTCAAGGCCATATACATCAATGGGATGAATTTGTGGAGCCTGCCGTTTTTGCTTGTCGTATTCGCAAACATCGCACCACTGGTTTTAGTCCATTTTTTTTAGTATATAGTCAAGAACCTTGCTTGCCTGGTGACCACCTACGTCCTTTTGTTACTTTACCTGACCCTGATTCCAATGCTATACCTGAAGTCTCTGGCCGTGTGCTTGAAGTGCGACAATTACGCCAAGCTCGTGCATTAGCAGAACAATGACTAAAAAATAATGCCGCTCAAGATAAAGCTCGCTGGGATTCCCTTTTAAAGCCTCAAAAGTTTGCCATTAATGACTATGTTTTAATGCGTCATGAAAACAAACTGAGCCTCGAATTCAACTGGAAAGGCCCTTTCAAAATTATTGCATCTAATCCAGACACTGACATTTACCAACTTCAAGATCTTAATGGTCAAGTTTATTCTTCTTAGGTCCACACTGATCGTTTGCGTCCAATTCATGTTGGTAGACAACCACTGACTGATCCATGGTATGATCCTACTGCTGTCCGCGTTGCGGAACGTCGTCATCTGGAAGCTGCTGATCGAATTGCTGTTGTTCGAGGACATACAACATTCTGAGGGGAGGATATTGTCGTAGCAGAATTATCGGTGTTACCCTTTTCCTTTTTTTGGATACTTCTTGTACAATTATTTTATATCTAAAAATATCTTATTATCTTTATTATTCCTATTGGCTACGGTATTATCTGCCAAAAATAATTACGACATTGTGACTGTTGTGTCGTAATTATTTTTGGCGGATAATACCATAGCCAATAGGAATAATAAAGATAATAAGATATTTTAAAGAGAACGTAAAGATCCTTTTTTATTGTTTAATGATGAGAGGATATTTATATGTTTTCTGGTTATGACAGATAATACTAATAATATGGATGGTTGCTAGTAATACTTTGTTTCTTGGCAATGACGTTAATATTAAAAATAGTGATGATGGATGCTACACATCTTGGCAATAACGCTGATAATAGTTATGATGTAATAATGTGCCCAGCAAGAAGTATACGGAAGAATTATTAAAAATGATTATTTTTAGATATAAAATAATTGTACAAGAAGTATCCAAAAAAAGGAAAAGGGTAACACCGATAATTCTGCTACGACAGTTGTATTTTTTTTATAGATAGAAACCACAAAGATCAATTTATAGTAAGGACCACACAGAAGTAATATAACCATGAAGGAGAATCTGACCATAAAGAATAATAGCGACATAGGTAAATAAGATCATGAAGAATAATACTACAAAGGTAATAATAAGAAATTAGGATGGTATGGCATATTTACATATCCACACTTCTTCTCATATATATTATCACCGATTCTACTACATCGTGTTATCACAAATAATAAATAATAATATAAATAAATAATATCAGTTGCCTCACATAATCCTCATTCCAATAATAATACAATAATAATAATCCTGGTATAATATCCTATACACAATAATTATCAAATAATACACAAATACTACTATACCTTCTCATTGTATAAGTAAGAGCATAAAAGTAATAATAATCATCCAATGACTAATGGTCAACAAATATATATATGTATAACAAATATAATTATTTCTCCTCATGTTGTGTTATATCACCATAAACACTACCTATAATATATATCCGTTATATCAAACAAATACAATATAACAAACTACCATGATCAATGATTAAGTGGCATGGATAAGAAAATATATAAATACTGTACTTGTAAAACTAGAATATAATTATCTTTATTATCATCTTTATCATTATAATAAATATATATTGATTCTCACAAGGCTTCTTCTGTCTCCATCTCTCTTTGTCATTAATTCTTATCTATACCACAGATAGATATCTGATGTACTTTATTTAATAAAATGCTCCAGTATTTATATTTTTTCTAAACTGCTATAGATATGATAATGATGATGATAACAATATAATGATGTAATAATAATTAATGCTATGCAGACTAAATCATAATTATGAATTTCGAGATAATTTATAAATAATAATAGTATCAGTTTTATTTATTTAAACATCTATACTAATAACTTTTTTGATTATTTTTTTTCTTTTACCATTTTGAATCATATATTCATCTACCATTTCTTCATCACTATCACTAATATTTTCATTATCATCTAATGTTTCATTATTTTCATTTATATCTAATTTTAAAAATTTATCATGTAAGTTTATTATTTGATTATAATTTTCATTTACTTCTCTTTCATTTGAAAAAATTATATTTTGTTTACTATTTTTAGACGGAAACTCAAAATTATCACTATACCATAATCGATGATGTGGTTCTTCTTTTATATCATATTTTTCTACCATTAGATTTATATTCTTTAATAAACATGCTACACGAAATTGTAAATTATAATATTTTATATCTGAAAGCTGTAATGTAGAATTATTATTTGAAAATCTTTTGAATTTAGATCCAAGGACAGAAAACTGGTTTTCTATCTCTGACCTAAAACTACCAAACTTTTTATTAAAATTTTTTTCATTAATAGTTAATTTTTTATCCTTTTCCTTTCTTATCGGATATTGAAAATTATAATTATTAAAATCATATCCTTTATTTGATGCATCTTCAATAAAAGTGTTAATATATTGATCGTACCCACCATCTGTACCAATGCAATCTAAATTATTTAATTTTTTATATAGCTTCATATTTAAAAACATTGTTCCATCATTGCCTTTTGCACATTTCTCACTTTTTGAAGTATATAATATCATTTGGTTTATATCACATATAAGTTGCGTTCTTATACCTTTTCCTTTTAGCTTATATAAATACAATTCTTTTGATTTTTCATCTGGATGATAATATTTTATTTTTGAATCATGCCCATCAATAAACAAAGTTACATTTTTAAAACCACTAGGATTATTTATTTTTGCTGACAAAATTCTAATTTTAATATTTGAAAATAAATTTTCTAAGTCAAATTTAACTTTTTTATTGATTCTCACATAATCTGAAATCCAAAATGCTTTATATAATCTATAAAAAGATGCATATGGTATAAACTTTTCCATATCAGTTCCAGTTTCACCACATACAATATGATATAATAATAATAATCCTTTATCAATTTCTTTATAGGGCGCAGGATATTCATTTATACCATATAACATAACTAAAAAATAAAAAACAGTTATATAGCCAAGATTATCTAATAGTTCATTTTTAATAATTTGTATAGTATTATTTTTAAAGTTTTTAATTTCAGTTCTATGATTATATTTATTTAATATTTCTGGCCATAGTTTATTTAAAAAATCCCATTTATTAGCAATTAATTTTTCTATCTCATTTTTTAGCTGATCATTTAATGGACTATCAACATCCATTTTTTATTTATAAGTAAAAATTCAATTTTCTATTTATCTAAAATGTTAAATATGTTATAAAATATCAAGAATTTCTCCAAGTTTTTTTATATAATTGAAGATAATAATATGTAATCTAGTGTCCTACGCATTAATTATAACAACAATAATATGACATTAAGTACTAAGCAACAATTGCTATGGCTTGCGAGAAGTATTGAAAAAGGAAATAATAATGATGATTATTTTTAAATAAAATAATTGCAAGAAGTATCTAAAAAGGAAAGAGGTAACACAAGTATTCTTGGTTATAACATGACTAATGTTGTGTTGTAACTATTAGTTGGGTATTTTTAATACCAATATTACATCTTTTACTGCAGCTACATTGTACTTCTTTATGCTTCGTCATAACCACAGCATACCTCTTTATCAGTCATAGTTCCCTTTTCCTTTTATAATTATATTATCATCATTATTTTATAATTATTATCATCCACAGTAGTTTTAGAAAAGATATAAATATTGGATCATTTTATTAAAAATAAAGGACATCTTCTATCTATCTTATATCTCATATATACCTTCATGGTTCTCTTCCTTTGTAGTTATTCTGTGTGGTTATTTACCTGTGTGGTTATTATCTCTGTGATTATATTCTCTCTTTATGGTTCTCTGTGTAGTTTTATCTTTATGGTTTCAACTTATAAAAAATATGACAGTTGTAACCTTTGATTAGATATTTTTAATACTGATTTATTTAATTTTATTGCTGCACATATAGTGCACTCTGATTACTACACTTCTTTATTTATATAGAGTGTAGCTGCAGCTATATCCTTTTGTATTATATTATCTATTACCTTTATATTATATTATCGTCATCTGTAGCCATTATCATTATTATTAGTCATATTATTATCCTGAACACTATTATCATCATTATTATTATTATGTGCAGTAGTTTTAGAAAAGATATAAATACTAGGTTAAATCTTAATATAGTCACCATATAGGTTTTTCCCTATAGAGAACTGAATTTTAATCCAAATAAGATAAAATTTTGTAAAATACTAATTTAGAAGGTAAGAAAACTATATTTGAACTCCGTTTTCAAAAATTTTAATTTGGTGAAAAGTTATATCATTTTAAAAATTTAGTAATTTTTTAGTTTTTTTATATACCCCCTTATTATCAAAAAATTACTAAGTGAGTAAAAAAAAATTTTTAATATACTATATAATCTATATACTATTAGAAAGCCTTTGGAATGCTGATTCCAAATATACTATTTGTTTTTATATCTGATCACTACAGCATTAGATATAGCCTTTAATATATCCCTGTATAGAATATAACAAATTATATTCCCTAGGTAGGGGGATGTTTATATTCCATGCCAATGTTAGGCAGTATATAGATATAGCCTGTAATAAAAAAAGTATATTATAAGTATGTAATACGAACTTTTATTTAGTATTATAATAAAAAATCACTTTTTAAATTTTAATAAATATATATATAATAAAAGAAGAGAATTTAATATAAATTTTACTATAAATTTTTCTTTTTTTCTTAAAATTTTACTAAGTCGACGGAGTTTGAAATATCGCTCATTGAATTCTACGCATCTTATTGGCTTATATATATTAAAGGCAGTTTCTATAAAAGGAAATCGCGCCTCTATATAAGGAAATGGGATGTGGCAACTATATCAAGATTGATCCTAAATACTAGATCATTTTATTAAAATAAAGGATATCTTCTATCTATCTTATTATCTTATATATACCTTCATGGTTATTCTGTATGGTTATTTACCTGTGTGGTTATTATCTGTGTGGTTATATTCTCTCTTCATAGTTCTTATGGTATAGATAAGAATTAATGACAAAGAGAGATGGAGACAGAAGAAGTCTTATGAGAATTGATATAGATTTATTATAATGATAAAGATGATAATAAAGAAAATTATATTCTAGTTTTACAAGTACAGTATTTATATATTTTCTTATCTATGCCACTTAATCATTGATCATGGTAGTTTGTTAATATTGCATTTGTTTGATATAACAGATATATATTATAGGTAGTGTTTATGGTAATATAACACAACATGAGGAGAAATAATTATATTTGTTATACATATATATATTTGTTGACCATTAGTCATTGGATGATTATTATTACTTTTATGCTCTTACTCATACAATGAGAAGGTATGGTAGTATTTGTATATTATTTGATAATTATTGTGTATAGGATATTATACCAGGATCATTATTATTATATTATTATTGGAATGAGGATTATGTGAGGCAACTGATATTATTTATTTATATTATTATTTATTATTTGTGATAACACAATATAGTAGAATTGGTGATAATATATATGAGAAGAAGTATGGATATGTAAATATGCTACAGTTCTCTCTGTGTGGTTTTATCTTCATAGTTTCAACTTATAAAAAATATGATACTAATGTTGTTATAACTAAGAATACTTATGTTACCTCTTTCCTTTTGTCATATTTTTTATAAGTTGGAACCATGAAAATAAAACTATACAGAGAGAACCACGAAGAGAGAATATAACCATGAAGAATAATAGTACCACACAGGTAAGAGAACCACAAAGAATATAATACCACAAAGGTAATGAACTGAAAATAGGGTAGATAGAAGGTGTCCTTTATTTTTAATAAAATGATCTAATATTTATATCTTTTCTAAAACTACAGCAGATAATAATAATAATAAAATAATGATGATGATAATGAGTAACTAATGATAATGATGAAGCTGCAGATGGCGATGATAATATAATTATAAAACGAAAGGGGAACTGTGACTAATAAAGAGGTATGCTATGGTTACAATGAAGCATAAAGAAGTACAATATATAGTGACTTAAAAAAGTATCTAGATAATCTTATTTTTTATGTTTTTTTATATTACTTATGATAAAATTAAGCAATTATAACAAAAAATATATCATTAGAAAGCTAAAAACATGCTCAATCTAATTATGGTAACTTAAATCTTATTGGATGAATATTCAGGCCCCGACACAAGTTTATATAAAATATCAATATTTATTAAATATTTATACTTATATTTGATGTCTATTTATATTACTCTTTAAGAATATAGCACAACAGTAAGAGCTTGGATACTATAAACCGCTAATCTGCGTTCAAATCATGGTATTAACACTAAAATTTAATTAGAAAAATGTTTTGCAATTCACTAATGAAGTCAATCTCTCAAGGAACTCTTAATAATCTGCTTAGTATACTAGATCAACATTAATCAATTCGAACAATTACTAAAAAACTTGGTATTGGCAAGTCTATAGTCCAAGAAAAGTATAAACTTTATCGACCAAACCTCCTTATTAAGAAAAATGGCCGCCCAAAGAAGATTAAAACAAGTACCAGTACTTACCTTTCAAAATTGGTTACAAAAGGTAAACTCCCTACAGTAGTAGATGCATATAAATATTTAAGAAATGCTTTTAATATAAAGTGCAGTACCTAAACAATACAAAATGCTCTTTAAAGAGCTGGTCTTAAGTCTGCTGTAAAGGTAAAGAAGCCTTGGTTATAGCCATGTCATACTAAAGTAAGACTACAATTTGCAAAGAAGTATAAAAATTAGGGAATTGAAGAATGGAAGAAGGTTATTTGGTCCGATGAAGTTAAAGTTAACCAAATAGGATCTGATGGACAACAGTAGTGCTGGAAAAAGCCTGGTTCTAAGCTTCAAGAGCCTCATATTCAAAAAACTATTAAGCATGGAGACGGCTTAGTAATGCTATAGGGATGTATGCTATATGAAGGTGTTGGCTTTATCTGTAAGATCGATGGTAGACTTGATTCACAGATCTATATAGAAATTCTACAAGATGAACTTTAAGAGTCAGTAAAATACTATAATTTAAGCTTATAAGATCATATATTTCAATATGATAATGATCCAAAACATATAGTAAAATTAACAAAAAAATGGTTACAAGAGCATAATGTAAAGATTCTAGATTGGCCAGCCCAATCTCCTGATCTAAATCCAATTGAACATTTATGGATGTATTTAAAAAGGAACCTTCAAAAATATAAAAAACACTAAAATCTAACAAGGAATTATAGGATCAAATCCAAGAAGAATGGAATAAGAATATTGATAAAGAAGTATGTAAAAACTTAATAGAAAGTATGCCAAGAAGGATAGAAGCAGTATTAAAGGCAAAGGGGGGTTATATAAAGTATTAGGTAGAAGATAAATAGAATAAATTATATTTTTTTTATTTTATAAATTAATAAAATTTTGGTATATACAATTCTTTTGATTTGTACTACATATATTTTAAAATATAAACCATTTTAATCACCGATTCTGAAAAAGGAAATTTTCAGCTTTCATATAAGCCTAATTTTATTATATTTTACTTAGTAGTATATTTACTGATTATATTTTAAAGTAAAAAGTATAAAATATCTAGATACTTTTTTGAGTCACTGTAGCTGCAGTAAAAGAAGTGATATCAGTATTAAAAATACCCAAATACTAACTATGACAATATCCCCTCCCCAAACTATTGGTCGTCTCTGACCAACGCTAAAGTATCAGAAGATCCAGCTTGTTAATAAAAGGCTCATGTGGCAGCATGAGCAGCAACCAGATCAAACCAAGGACTTGTAGGTAGCACAGACTTATAATGGATAGGGCAAAGATGATCAGTATAGACCCATAATCCATATTCTTTTCTATTGAGGTCCTTGAGTTTGTATGTATTATGATTTAGATCACGATCTAGTATAACATATGGGCCTTTCCAGTTAAATTCTAAACTTAGTTTTTATTCATGGTGCATAAGAACATGATCCCTAACTGAAAAAATTTGGTGTTTAAGTGCATCATCCTAAATAGCTTTGTCTTTTTTTGCATTAGCTTGTAACCTTTCAGCTGCAACAGTGCGAGCTTCCCTTATATGAAGTAATTCTGGTTTATGAGTCTTGAGTAAAACTTCATGATCTTGTTGTTAGATAGATTCTTGTATAACCATTAGATAGGGAGTATCATCAGGTAAGTGAGGTTCAATACCATATACTATAAAATAAGGGCTAACACTACTTGTTTAGTGTTTCCATATATTGCTTAAAAAGGTAGATCATAATAAGAACTTATCCTAGTGATGAATTTCCCTATTAACATATTTGTGGATCATTTGTTTAATAATACTGTTAGTACATTTAACTTTAGAATTACTGCATAGATGAAATGCACTGGTCAATTTATGATGAATTTTTACATGACCCAAATAGAAATTTAGTACTTTTGATATAAAGTTGCTACTACGATCTATTAGAATTTCCACTAGGCTTCCAAATTGCATAACAATGGACTTATAGATAAAATCAGTAATGGCTTGACCAGTGGCATCAGGTACAGCCCAGGTGATATACCAATTGGTAGCATAGTCCACAGTAATAAGGATCTACTGATTACCATTAATAGTTCGAGGTAATTCTCTAATAAAGTCTAAATACCATTAGGCAAATGGTTCAGGAACATCTAAAGGTTTCATTGGCATATAGTGAATTCCCCTATCAGCATTGGTACCAAGTTGGCATTGCATACAGTTGTAAATCCAATCTTGGATATCATCCTTTATATTAGGCTACCACTATTGCTTCTTAATGATATTATACAAGGTTACATTGCCAGGATGACCAAAACTTGTATGATAGTGTTGTACAATGTTAGCATGGCGAGCAAACAATGCAAATCGGATTTCTTAAACCTTAGATCCAATTTTAACTTTATGGAAAACTTGACTATCATTAACCAAAAATTTGTCTTAATATTTGGCAAGTATATCCTTATATATGGTAGGCCATTTTCCTTCATCAAATGTATAAAACTTAGGCCAGTCAAATTCATCAATAGCTTTAAGAGCGTATAAATAATCAGGTTCTATAGATTGTTCAGCTAGAACACAATCTGGGCTATCTCTACAAGACAGCAGGTCTGGAATAACATTTTCTATTCCTTTCTTGTACTAAATCATAGGATCATATAATTCTAACTTGGCCATCTATCGAATAAGACAAGGTGGTGGTGGTTTGTGATGAGCACAGAAATAGACTAGTAGATAGTGATCAGTCTTGACAACATAGCTTCGGCCTTCAATAAAATACTGCCAGACCTGTAAAGCATGAAGGATTACTAAAAGCTTATGTTCTTGGGCTAGATAAGACCTTTCTACTAATGAAAGTTTTTTTGACTCAAAAGCAATTGGGTGGAAATAACCATCATTTCCTTCTTGTAGAAGGACACCACCAACAGAATAATCCGAGCTACAGGTTTTTTCATAAGAAGTTAGCCATAGTGTTTTTATAATTGCGAATGTGTCTTTTGAAATCGTGATGGTAGTTTTTTTTTTCATATAAAACATTTTTAATTTTCATGCCAAACATTTTTAATTTTCATGCCAAACATTTTTAATTTTCATGCCAAACATTTTTAATTTTCATGCCAAATATTTTTAATCTCCACACTGAATGTTTTTAATTTTCGTGCTGACTTTTTTTATGTTCATGCTCAATGTTTTTAATTTTCATACCAACTTTTTTTTATTTTCGCGCCTAATAGTTTTTATATTAGTGCCTAATGTTTTTCATATCCATACTATGGTTTTTAATATTCAAGCTAAACATTTTGAATAATCACACTGAATATCGCATAATCCATGGAGCACTTCTAGATAATCTGCACATAATGAAATAAAATTCACAATAAGAATACAATAATTTTCATGGTAAAAGTAGTGTTATTCATAATAAAAACTTATAATCCATGAAAGGTAATATATTTTTCATGCTAAATAAGAATAATCCATTGATAAAAAACAATTAATCATAGCTGAAAGTTTTTTATTTTTTATACTACTATACATACAAATTATCTTTATT
The DNA here is from genome assembly GCA_025677815.1 of Phascolomyces articulosus. Lineage (NCBI taxonomy): Eukaryota > Fungi > Mucoromycota > Mucoromycetes > Mucorales > Lichtheimiaceae > Phascolomyces > Phascolomyces articulosus. The sequence continues at coordinate 1,035 of JAIXMP010000094.1, read as the reverse complement.
TACATATATTTATAGTTTATAATGCATTTATTATTGATGGGTTGTAAAACAAAGCATTATGTAGCATGAGTTAGTATATATGGAAGTCAAAGTATTGGCATAAAGATTATATAAATTCATGACTACTACATGTTCCGCTCTTCCTTATCTTTTTCGTTTTGTGTTTTTTTTATTTGATAAAATGGTCCGATCTCAAAAAAGAAAATAATAGAAACACAACACGGCAATACAATACTCAGCAATCGCAAAAGCTATAATGGTGTTAGCAATGGCGTTAGTATTCAGCAGTTAATTCAGGTTGGTTTTTATTTTTATTTTTATTTTTTATTTTTTTGATGACCATAGTAAAAGATAAAGAGAACGACCAGAATATAATGAAAGGGAGAAGCTGACAATCTGACAAAGAAACTTACACAATTTCAGTTGTAAAGTGGAGGCTAGGATTAAATGGAAAAGAGTACTTGGATCAAGGTGATGTGTGAGGGAAGAGGTAAGTATATACTACACAGGTAGTGAGTTGTAAAAAAAAAAAAAAATTCCAACAATGCAATGGATGACCATATACTCATAGTGAAATCACTAAATACTAAATCTTTATTATAGTATGGTTTATAAAGGAAGAAGAAAAAAAGCAGTATATTCATATTTAGAGAAAAAAGGTAAGTAAAGTAAATAATACGTGTTAATAGCATTATTGGCTTGCAAGTAAAGCAGGGGGTCTATTCTGAGTCTTCCTTTGCTGACTCTATTACTGTTGGTGCATAACAAAAAAAAATCAAACCTTTGTTGATATCATCTAGGAAACACGATCAATACGATCCCATAACAATCTATGCGTAAGCATTCAAGATAAAAGGGAGAAGAATAAGTGTTCTGGCTTTTGTTATATTTTTAATACTTGACTCAAGGGGTAAGTTGTTTAGGTTTTTTTATATTTGGCAACTGATTTGACAATACACCACAATCTATCAGCAAAGTTATTATATATATTCACTACATCTTTCAACATACAAGTGCCACTAAACTTAGTGGTAC
>JAIXMP010000093.1:0-16166 GCA_025677815.1 Phascolomyces articulosus | reverse complement strand
TTCAAGGTTGACCATGAGTCTTCAAGAGACTGGGACACTCGATTGATATGGCGAGTGGCAACAGATAAATAATTATTGGAATTAACTCTAAGTGCCTGCTCAGATAATTTTTCAAAGGCTCTACGAAATCTTTAAAATAGTAGTAAATTGTCTATTAATACATAAATCATTACTAAAGGTATATATATTTATATACCTTTGTAAAGATTCTTCGAAGAGCTCTTCTTGATAATGTTGTTGTTGTTGTTGTTGTTGTTGTGATGACTGTTCTGGATTTTCAGGAGGAGAGACAGAGGGGACAATAGCGGGTAACTGTGCTACAGGTAAAGCAAGATTTTCCATTCGATGAAGAAGATACATATGCTTGCAAGTAGTACCTCTTTGGACAAAATCAGGACAAGTGCAGGAGGTCATAGTATTTTCTTCGAGTATTACTCTATATGAAGTGTTTTCAGGGTTTGAAAACGATTTAACTAATACATGATTGTTATCCTCCCACACAATATACTCAAAAGCAACAACATCTAAATAATTTTCAAAATATGAAGCAAATAATTTGGGAAACAATATTTGTTCTTTTTTTATTAAAATTGTTTATACATATCTATATATGAATTCTATATAGTCTATCCACTATAGTAAAACATACCTGGAATTCGATAGGCAGCATCACGACGGGACAGTTCACCTTGATTATTGATAACAGCTCGGAACTGAAGCTTCGCTTGTACGTGAGTTGCCATGAAATCAGGCAACACATTATCCCAGAGGATGTGTACTAAAGCATCGGCTCTTTGCCGCTTCAACTTCCCAAGATACGCTCCCTTCAATGTGCGATGCCATGACTCGACGTAGTTATTCGTATTCATATGACCGTGGAACTAACAGGAAGAGGAAGAAAGGAAAACATAAATTTACAAACATTATTTATAAAAAAAATATATCACTTACTTGGCGCCATGCATTACTCCATTTTTCTTTCTTTGGCAAGTATTCTTGATCGAAGTATGACTGCAAATCACTCATACTCCACGTTCCTTCATTTTCCATACAAAATAACTGCAATTCATCATACAACAAATCAAAATCCTCAGGTGTTGATGCTCGCAGCATGTCATCTAACCTGTTGAAGGCTTCATCCCGTACCTCCTTCACTTGCATTGCTTGTACTGAGACACCTGGATGAACATACACTTTCTTTGCCACGTTTTTACGCCAGGCACGTTTAATATGCCAATGGCAAATCAGTATTTGAATGTCGTTACCATATGCTGCTCGAATACCAGCCATTTCCGTATCAGAATTATCAATCATAATACAACGTGGTTGGAAATGAATCTCTTCCTTGAGCCATTTAAGCCAAAACTGAACTGGATATTGTGAATCAGAATTCGTCAACATCCAGCAAAGTGGTGTTCCCTTACCTGTTTGCTGGCAACGAGCAACAAGAGTATATAAATAACAACGCGACTGTATACCATCCACACATGTACCATGAGTTGAATCAAGACATACAGTACCACCATTGATATTTAATTCCTATATACCAAAAAAATCAAATCGAAATCACAATTACATTTGCACCCATATTATTCATTTAAAATATCAATTAACCTTACCGCCAATTGCCAATCAGACATGAATGCAAAGAAAAACATGCCTTCTTGGTAAGTTGACAGGTTTTTTGACGACCAATGCCCATTTTCTTGTTCAATCTTGGCACCCCAGCGGTAAAGACTTGTGTCAAATACAGGGGAAAGGAATGCTCGTTTCTTGAGGACTTTAGTCATTGCATAATACACCTCTTGATAAGAAACACGCAATGAATGAGGGATATTATTAAAATCCCCTGAGAGAATTTGACCTAAACGTGTTTTATCAAGACGAATCATACTCTTAATGTTAGTCCACGTCAAATCCTTCTCTACTAACTGTTCAATCATTGCTTTTGTTTCTCTTGAAACAGGGGCAGAACGTAGGTCTTCAATGGTGTTTGGTTGGTGTCCTTGGTGCTCCCAATGGTATTCAATGGCGACAACATCAGGAGCTTTGTTATCAGAACGAATCTTGATCTTTGACTGACACCCACAAGGAAGACGACCATTTCTGTTTCTTGGTGGTGTAGCAGAAGGTGCACCCCAACGATGGCAAAAAAGATGCAATATAGTTTTTAATATATTATTGTAGCAAATTAGTTTGATATATAATCATATAATAAAATTGTATCATAGTAACTATACCCTACCTGAACAAATGAAATGGTCTTTGGACGACCCCTTTTTATCACCCTAGGTTCTTCCACAGGTGTCTCAGGTCGGCAAGGGGCACTATGAGGACCAAATGTCCTGAGAACTCTTCATTATGACCATTTTCAGAACTATAGGTGCCACTGGTCTTGCTAATGAATTTACAAGTGAATTGTTTTTCTTGTTCTTCAATCCATTTTTCGAAATGAGTACGTGGCATTTCAAACTTATAGGGGCATTCATCTGCATAGGATGGTGTCTGCTGAGTAGTAGTATGCTCTTGAAGAAATTGGATGGCGTTGTCGATAAATGAAGACATTGTGATATGATAACAGAAATAATAAATAGAAATATATTTAGCAGTAGTATGACGAAGAATGTTATGTGTTTATTTGTAACAGGCGCCTTTTTTTTCAGACTCATTCTTTTTTTTACGGAAAATTCAAATATCTGTAACGGTGCTGTCTTTGTTGTGTTTTTTGAAATGTTCATGATGTCGCTTAATGTTTATAGGAAAACGTTACAGTATTTTCTTTTTGGATGTATACTTCAAGGACTTTGGGAGTGGTGACACATGCGGTTCAAAACGAGGAAAGCTTTGGATGATGACGATGTTGCTGTTGCTGAGGGTGATGGTAAATTATAGCAACTAGTACGGAAACTGGTATTGCAGTAACAACATGATCATGGTCAATTCTTATGAATTGTAGCTGACTGCGTATCTATCGATCGCTTAATGATCGATACTGTTGTTTTTGTTATTAATGGTGAGTTTTCAGGTCAATGTCTATATTGTAAAAATGGGATTTGGACGTGCATTATTATAGATTGTAAAGAAATAAAATGGTTGGATAAAAAATGAAGAGGAAAAGGTGAAGATTTTGATTGCGTAATATTTTAAAGGCTTGGCACAGATTATTTTTCAAAGACCAACGTATCACGCGTCATGATCTTTAAACATGTGGTGATATCGGATATTTCATTTGATATATATTTATTTATATGGTTATATAACTATCCATGCATCGTCGATATTAACTGACCGAAACGCGAATAGTCATTAATAATTATATGTGTAACATAAACAATAGTGCTTAGAGAAACACCAACAAGGTTCTTTTGCTCACTTGTTTTTTAATTAGTGAAAAAATAGATTCATAATAATTTAAGCACTAATACATATGGCCCAGTTCGATGGTGAATAATGTATATAGAATAAAAATAATGATACAGGCAAAAATTCACTTTTCATTACATATTTCGTATCATACATATTACGTGACTCACTTTGAGAACAGTGATGTACCTCAAGTATGGTATAATTTTAGACAGAAAGAACTTTTTATACCATGTGTTTTTCATCTACATTTGATTGTATGGAAAAACCTATGGAGTCATATATTAATTATCAAGTACAACAAAAACGTCATGTAGCAGATCAAAAGAGTGCTGTAGAAACAGTACAACTTGTCGTGGGTGTCATGAATGCCATTTGCTATTATGTCTCGTTATTCCGTACAGGTGGACATGGATTATTGAATGTTGAAACCTTTGTGGGTTTATGGACATTGTACGGTGACAAGTTGACAGCTATGTCCATTGAGCAAACAGGAATTATTAGTGAATCCAATTTTCTTTTGGTTGACTTGGTTATATCATGGGCAGGATGCGCGTTTTGGTCATTACTCGAAAGCGGTTTTACTACATATTTCCCTTCAGCTAGCATTTCACCCTTACAATAGTTCACTTTTCATCTTTATTCATTTTCCCCCTATTTCGTACGGGGTTTTTTTCACCAGACCTTGAGATCTGCCTTTAGCGGATATGTGATTTGCGAAGCGCTTTTTTGAAGCCTTTATTATTTTGTAAATAATAAATAAAATATATAAGTTCGATCCAGCCAGACTGCCAAACCAAATCCTAAAGGCGCTTTTTATACTCCATATAGAACCCTAAAAAGGGGAACGATTCATTTACTATATATATAACGTATGTTTTTCTAATCCGACAAGTAAATGGGCTCTGATATCTGATTAGAGAGATTGTTATGCTGTCCCTTTTGTTTTTGTCGTCCCCGCTCTGGAGCAATAATGATATCAGTGATATGTTCTTGATCACCGCGTTGAAGCGGATGGGCTAAGAGTTGAGACATGGCCTTCGTTAACTGGCTCTGTCCAAGTTTGCCAAACTCAAAAAACCAACTTGACAAACTTGGCTCAAGGTCGATCCAAAAGTCATATACTGTCTATATTTATCAACATAATATATGTTAGTAATATTTATAATAATATCAATCAAAACATTTAACAGTAAATGGTAGTGATATATAAACATATTTACATCAGGAGTAATAGGAAAGCAATTACAACAAGTACCTGGCAATCATTATCGTGTGGAGGGTCATGAAGGAATAACAAATCAAATGTAAAATTTGTATGGTTTCGTAGCCAATTGAGTTGTTTATCAAGAGGTTGAGGAACGACATTAGTCCTTCCATAAAATATAACGGCATGAACAAATAGATTCTCATCTTTTAATGCGGCCTTTTCGTGAATGACCTTGTATAAACTTGTGGTATCTATTTATATTGTGGATATTTATGATTAAACGTCATATTAAAGATCGAGTTATAGCAGCCTGGTTAAGATAGTATTACTCCCTCTATTATTACCAAATATTGAACAGCGTTCACCTAAAGAAAGACTCTCAACATATTTATGAATTACTATTGGCTCTGAAGTAAAACCCATCATCTATATATTGAAATACTTAGAGTGTAAATAATAAATCATGAGTAGGGGAAAAAAAAGACACCAGGAGAAATGGTGATAACTACCCAATATGCTTTTTCAGTCATTCCGATTATCCCATAGGTATCATTTGGTGCAATACGTCGATTCATTGCTATATATCGCTTGATTTGATATATCGTGGTATCTAAACGTGATCTTTTGATTGAATTGTAAGTTTCTAAGTAGTGTTGTCATTAACAAACGATATTCTTTTATGATATAGTGTGGTACCTTGGTTGAGAAAGCGCTTGATTAATACCACCATCAATGGAAGGAAAAAGCATCTCCTTCATTTCATCCGACACATCAATACAAAAGATCTATATAGTAACTTGAATTAATTATAAAACCCATTTTCCATTATTCTTAAAAGTTCTTTACAATTTGTCGAGGTATAGGTCTTTGTAGCTGAATTGACATTGCTCGTTCAGATAGATGGCTAGATTTTTTTTTAAAAAAATATTTTTATTTTGTAAAGATAGAGAGAATGATACAACTCAAGCATATTTTTTTAAGATGAGATATTGGGAGTAAAGAGGAGAGAAAGAAAAGAAAAATATTTATATAGTATTCTGTTATTGTTATTCATCCGAATAATATTGACATATATGTACGAGGGTTTAAAAAAAAAAAAAAGAAAAATGGAGAGAGATATATATAATTTTATATGTAGTAGTGATATGTGTAATAACACAATATTGTGCTCAAGAAGAGGAGTTGGTGGTATTGTCACTATTTGTTGTATTCTTATTTGCTGATGTTTGTGGATTCACAGCACACCTAAAAACCAAAACAAAGGCATGTGTCATGTCAACTTTCATGTGAAATATTAATATGTTTGAGGTAGATCATGAAGAATAGAAATAAATCACTTTACATCCAAATTCGTGTTTTATAAACCTTGAAAAGTTCCCGTACCAGCTCTCGAAAATCAATGCGTCGTTCGGCAATAAAGTAAAATGTCAATTTACGACGATCCCTATTACAGGGTATGACAGTGTTTTTAGTATATATTGTTTTTAATCACTCACTTACATTTGATATAATAATGATAATAATAACAATAAATATTCTTTTCATTTTACCATTGATATTCAGCATCCACAACATCCATACGTAATTTTCTTTGTTTAATCTTTTGTTGACATATCGCTAATGCGCTTTGTTCATCTTGTTTTTTCAATAATAGTTGGTTAATTTCATCCCGTTGAGCAAGGCGATAAATTTGTTTTACATACTGCTGATTAAATGTAGAAGATGGTGATTGTGTGGATGAATGTTCAGTATTACTACTAGATTCATTTATTATGGGTGTTACTTCTGAATCGGTTATAGACGATGAAGTATCCTGAAGATTGCCATTATTGGTATTGCTGCTGATGTTTTTCTGCGATTGGAGCAATGTCACCTGTTCATAAGACAAATTATTCATGGCTACTTTTCCTAAATCTTTCCCACGATCTGCTTCCACAATCACCAAGTCGCCGACTTTAGGCCGTATCATGTTATTGTTTTCGGGAACATAAAAAAAATCAGTTCGTCCAGCTTTAAATTCTACCATATACAAGGAATTTTTCTTGCCCTTTTCTGTCGCCATCGTTGATGTAGCAGTAGTTTTTGGTTCTGTCGCTGTTTTTGAAATTGCAGCTGCGACAACATTAGCAGCTGTCATTGTTACAGGTATTGATGTCACTATTGAGCTAGTACTAGTACACGTAGTAGCTGTTGCTGCTGCAGCTGTAATGGTAGAGGTCGATAAGGTGGAAATAGATGCCTCAGAAGTAGTTGTAATATCTTTGTTTTTAACATCATTTTTATCATCGACCTTACATTGATTTTCATCTACACTCTCTGTTTTAGTAGTAAGAAGAGGTCCCGTTGTATCCAATGAAACAGTAGTCACTGTTGTTGTAATACTGTTCGTAGTTTGTTCTTCAGGTACTTTTTGCAGGTAAGGTGGAGGGACATACGTGGTACCACTGCTTCCAAGGATGTTTTGCGAAGATAACGAGATAGATGGTGATGGTAAGGGCGACGAAAAAGCAGGCAATTGCTGCTGCTGTAGTTGTTTTGCTGTATCCAACATGAAGGGAGGCGGTAATGATAATTCCATACTAGCAACAGGTGTTGGAGGTGGTTGCAAAGGAAAATTGCTACTTGATCCAGCACTTGCAGTAGAGGATACAGAGTTTCTTCGGTGTTGTTGACGGAATAGGTATGGATAGCTATATAAATATTCATTGCCATTTTACTAGTGGTAAGCAGATATGTATAAATAATTATGTCCTCCTTTTATTTTTCTCGCCTTCCTTACAAGTACAATTATCCAACTTTTAACTTTTAGTACCCACAAAAAACGTTAATGACAAAATAATTACCTCATTTCCGATGAAGCTGTCGCAGGATCTGGGAACATATAAGGCTGTGAAGCTCTTCTCTGGTGATTATGATGATTATGATGAAAGAGATCAGAGAATCTAGTTCCAGCTACTGCACCAGCATTATTCATTCCCGCATTACTCGTTGTTACTGATGTGTCAAAAAGTGGTGGATATCTGTGAAAATAATCTTCGTATGGATGCTGTTCTGATATTTGGCGTGTTGAATGATGTCTTGCTAATAATGTCGTCGTAGCAGCATTGGTTGAATCTGTACGAGGCAAAGGTGTTAATGGTTGAGATGGGGGTGGTGCCGGTTGGAGAGCTAATGATGACCAGAACGATGATGAAGACGATGGGGTAGGTGATAACGGTGATGGGGGTGGTGGACCAATTCCTCCAGCTCCACTTCCCATTATACTTCCTCCTGAAGATTGCGATCGAATACGTATACGATTCAATCGAGTATCCAAATCATCTATATTGGTCGATTGTTGTTGCTGGTGCTGTTGTTCCACTAATGTCTCATCTTCTTCCATGGTTGTACCTAACCCTCTACTACTATGGTATTCGTAACCAAAATTTGTTGGATCTTGCCCCATTGAAAATGAAAAACTTCTGGATCGATATTGGTAATAGTTTTGATGATGCGAAGAAAGAGGCGGAGGTGGTGGAGCTGGTGCTGTTGGTGGTGGAGGAGGAGGAGGATGATGGTGGTTGTATGGTGGTGATAACTCTGATGGGTGATTAAAAATGGATGGGCCTTCCCATTGGAATGCACCTCCAAAAGATGGCCAATCAGATGATGATGACAGAGACCGTCGTCGATCTCCTACTTGCTGCTGCTGCTGCTGTTGTTGTTGTGTTGTTTCCTCTATACTGTTTTGTCGAGGTGGACTACCTACTATTTTCCATGCTCTGTCATGCTCCGTTTGGTCACTGGGAATACAATCATCACCATTATTATTACTATTGCCACCATCGTTCTTTTTGTTGTCGTTGTTATAAAGTTAACATAATGGGGTTTCCTATTCGATAAACGTTTCATTATTAACTATTTGGCATACTTACTGTATTCCAAGAATCCTATACAAATAAATATATGTAGCGTTACTTTTTGAGATTATATTTTTTTTGTTATATGAATTATAGAATAATTATTAAACAAAAGAAAATAACCAACCTGTGCCATCATCATCGAATTATTTCTCCTTCTCTCTTTTTGAATATGTTGTTGTCTGAGACCCACCGAAAATGAAGAAAGAAAAAATTAAAGTGAGAGAAAGAGGGAAAATTATTTTTAATATATGGTTGTAAGAATATATGAATGCTTGTGTGAGATAGGATAAACTACTGAAATAATAATAATAATCAAAACTAGGCTGCATGAATCCTCGTTAAGGTGCCACCATTAAAAAATAATATCACTCTCAAAACCTTAAGCTTACTTACGCGCTTTTTAACTTGACGGTCTTTTTTATTGTTCCTCGGAACTTGTTCTTTTCAGTTATAAACATATATAAGAAAAGATAAATATAATTAATATGATTGAAATTCAATAAAAGATCTATATTTTGTGAAAAATGATAATATACTACGTATAGCTACAAAGTTTCCATTGTAAAGAACTAAAAGAAATTACTTTTTGTTTTTTTTTTTTTTTTGGAGGAAGGAATAAATGGATTATAAGGTGTTGACCGAATACAGTCGTTTTAAATTATTAAAAAGCGTAATTGAAGTAAAAAGAAGTAAGAAAAAGAAGAAGATAAAAGGAAAAGGGAAGAGAAAAAGAAAAGAAGGGAAAAAAAAGGAAAAAATGGCGTTACCCACACACATGTCTTGTGTATATTGTATGTGTGTGTCTATGTTATGTGTTTGTGTGAGTGTATGTGAGTGTGGGTATGTGTACATGTTGGCACATTTTACATTTGTGTATATGCAAGAAAAAATGATAAAATCAAAATAAAAAAGGATATCGCTAGAACTAGACTATAGACGATGAGGAAGAGGAAGAGGAAGAAATATGTAACAGTTGTTGCTTGCATTGATCTACACGATCAAAATCACGTTGAATGGATTGAATAATACGTCGTTTTCTATCTTTAATTTGTTGTATTAATTCTGTTTCAAACGGTGTCGCTATTCGCTCAATATCATCCATATCTTCTTGTACAGCGGTGATAATTGCATCCTTTGGTCGTATAGCATCAATTCGTTCCAATAGTTGTAGTAATAGCTCATTACATTGTGCAAGTGTATATTCAATCTTTTTAACGTTATGATGGTCATTTTCAATATCAATCGTGTTTAGTATATCCTTTTCAATCTTTTCTTGGTCACGTTTAATTTGTTGTAAAAGATGAAATGCTTGTTTTTGACTTGCACGCGCTCGTTTTCGTTGTTTCATCTGTCGATCATTCAGTACAATGTAGTAGGTTGTTGCTCCAACCAAGAAAAGTACTCCCATACAGCTCACAATTATTTTGGTTTCTTTATCTTGCATATTTTTTTGTTATTGAAAAAAGTAGAAAGAAAAAAGGAAAACAAGAAAGCGTAACCCAAGTATATTAATTAAAATACAATTACATACAGATGTTACGGAGACTAAAAGCTTTTTGAAAAAAACGTAGTCACCTTTTTTTATTATTATTATTGTATTCTTTTCTATACATAATCACCATAACCAGCGCCACTTCGTTGTTTTTGATTCTTTTTACCCTTCTTATGGTGTTTTTTGCCTCCCAATGTCAATCCAGATTCTATTGCATTTTGTTGAACCATCGCCTGCCGCTCTCTTCTTCCTTGAGGTACAGGTAAACCATCATCACCCATAACACGTTGATGTGGATATAATGTTACTCTAGAAAATCCACCACGCATGGATGATGCTGCTTTGCCACGAACACTAGGTGCCCCCATATGATGATTGAAAAATGATCGGTCCACAGCTTCCGTTTTAGATCCACGAGTTGCTGTAGGTGCAGTGCTTGCTGAAGATGTTTCATTTGTTGATGCAGGTGCAACGTAATTCAATGCTGTAGCTGGCACACGTGTTGTTGGTGCCAGTTTCTTGGTAGTTTGTAAAGCCACATAATGGTGTTCATCATTAAAATGCTCATGTTCTTCCAACTTGATATTTGGCGGTGGATGACAGTATAAAAGTTTACCATTAACATAATCTTTAAGAATATATCGTGCTGCTCTTGCTTCATCTGGGTTGCCTTGGCTTGATCTGAAATAACCTCTAGCAACTGATAAAAATAGTGAATAGATTGTTATATTTTTATGCAGTCGAATTCAATCATATCAACAACAATATACACAAACTTACTGGCGTATGTAGAACACAATTCAGCACTTGAAGGAATACCTGTTCCACCATCCTCTTTAGGTTGTGTTTTGATTCGAATACCATATATGGCTTCAACAACCTTTTGTGGTATCCGCTGTGCAACAAGCGTTGTTGGACCTGTATGTTCCCGAAGTTGATCAATGGGTAGAACACCATTACACACTTGATCTGCTTTCGTGGTTGAAAAGGTAGGGAAAACCAGACCGGGACAGTCGCAAAGAACCAGCTTTGGCGTCAAATGGATTGTTTGAAAATGCTTGGTTTTACCAGGCGTTGAAGAAACAGATACACGTTTTTCCCCAATCAAGGCATTAATTGTACTTGATTTTCCAACATTAGGATAACCCACAAGGCCAATAACGATTGTAGGTTCATCAGTATCATCGTCTTCATCTTGATCACCCTTTTCGGTACCATTCTTATCAACTTTTTGTACTATTGCATAAACAGATGATTGTTTCAGACAACATGTTCGAGGATATCCTTCTCATAAATATCACCATCAATATCCAGCTCACACAATACAACTTACGTTTCGGTGTTTCAGCAATCAGTAAATCGAGTAAATCTGTTGTGGTACGTATACGAATTCGATCCAAATCATCTTTTGATTCTACCGCCTGGTCCTTTTGTTCATTACATACTGATGAAACAGATGGACTATTTTCCGTTGATTCTTCTGATTCTCCTGTTACTTCCTCGGATTGAATTTCGTTATGTATTTCATGCTCGCTGGATCCCTTACTTTCATCGTCATCGTCATCGTCATCTTCATCTTCATCAAGTAGTGACTTTGCCTTTTCAGCATTTAAAGCGTTTTCGTATTCTTCCTTTTCTTTTGCTAATCGCTCCTCTTCTTGTTCCTTGGCCGCCAATGATGCCGAAAAAAAAGTATATCGAATCCCTTGGGAATCAAAATAATCTGCCCATTTACGTCTATTATTTTAATCATGGTCAATCTTCATTCAGTCCAGAGAATACAAAAAAAAAAGTTCGCAGCTGGATCTTATCAAATAATATATTAATATATACCTTTGCACTTCTGTCAAAAAATCTGCCTTATTAATAAGCAACAAGTTATTCTTGTTTGGGTTCAATTCTTTAACGCTCTTCTCCAAATCAGCACTACGAAATAGAAGTGGATTTCTCGCATCGACAATTTGAACGATCAATTGAGATCGTTCCATTACTCGCCACAATTGCCTCCATACTTCCAAGTTCTTTTCGTAAGGTGTTAATAGTAGACCTTGATCTTCTTCCAATCTAAATTATGATATATTAGAAATCTTGTATGGACCTTTATATTCTTATTGCTCATTTATATTCCCTACTTTCGTTCCTACAAAAACAAAGAAAAAAATACATACTTTGCCATACCACGACGCCAATTTAAGAAACTTTCACGTTCTAATCGATGTAATTCGTCGGCTGTCATTGATTTATTCCATTTAGGCCTTCTTGGTACAGTTAGCTTGTCGATATTTTCAACATGTTTGGCAATAGTATTCATCTCTTCTTCTTCAGTTAATAAGAATGGATTCTTATAAGAATCCTGGACCACGCGAACATTGAGCTTTTCTTAGGGATATGAACAGGAGTTAATAGTTTGTCTCACGATCACACAAAAATAAAATAAAATGTAAATTTGAGTGGATCAGCATATAACAGCATACCTGCAGTGAATTCTGTTCCAGCCAATGCAGCAGTACTGAGAAACGCTTCCAGATCATTTTCTTGGGTAATACTTTGCATTTTTACCCATTTGGGTTCTTCAGTATCCGTTGTATGCTTATTTTATAATAATAATCCGCTTTAGTTACTTTTTTTTTTCTTGCAATAGATATCTGTTTCCTCTTGGATTCCCTTTGCATTCCATTATTACCAATTTCCCTTCATCAACTTTAATGGCACGTTGGCCTTGAAAGCGTGACTTAATAACTGCGCGTCCAAGGCTACTTTGTTGTTTTTTTCCTTTAGGTGGCATCAAATGTAAATTGGTGTATGCAAGAAGCGCAAAAAAAATTTTTGTGTAGGAGCTCTTAAATAGAACGATTTCCAACTATATGGCTTTTAATTGGCTAGTTTACATAGCATATATGTTAGGTATCAACCCTTAGAGTGATTCTAAATAATCTTCCATTAGTCAATAAAGATACATGATACGTAAGGTGTTTCCAATACAGTTCATACGTAGTTTCTGATGGTTATAAAAAAAACGATATTATTTGTTCCAGCTTGAAAGAATAAGATCTTTTATATCATTTTTTCACTGTAGTTTTTATATTACTGTATTTTACCAAATCCTATATATAAAGATCGTCCCAAACTTGCTTTTGCAAGAATATGCACTTCAGAGGATAAATTTTTTAAATGTCGTTAAATCCATTTAAACGTGAACCACAAAATTTCAATAATGTGAACGTAACATTTTGCTACATCTATTTGCACACCCCCTCTTAAAAAAAAAAATTACACGCCCCTTTTGAAGGTCCAAGTAAGGTCTAATATTTAGATATAATAAATTCATATTATGTAACTCGAATAATATAACAATTAAACCAATTTTTTCAAATGAATAACAATAATAATGTCATATTTGCTATTTAATTGTAATAGTTGTACTCAAGTTTATAATATAAAGAAATATATATGAAATAATAAAAGTAGCAACTGTGTATTATAGAAACGGTAGCACAAATATTACATAAAGGAAATGGAAAAATGAATATCAATTACAAATTAGTCTTTTCTTATTAATACTTAAAAGCAACTTTTTACAATTTCATTACTGATCACAATGTCTGAATCCACTTCAATTTCATCAATCCCAGATGAGCTTCAACAATCTTGGGATGATCACAATGCTGCCAGAAAGCATGTTTTGCATGGGGTGAAAAGAATGGAATCGCGTTGTAGACTTTTAAAAGCAATATTTCGCGTGGAAAAAAGGACGACAAAAGAAAGATGATTATTGCTTGTAAGCACTATGGTCAACCAGCCAGCAGCAACGTTCATGATGACGATCAAAGCAATAATACACCAAAATTGTTTGTTGCTAAGGATAATGGTGAAATTACAGATTCTACATTGTACACTAATAAAAACAAACAATATAGAGGCTATTCTTAGTGTTTTGGATGTCTGTTCTATATGACACTTAGACCATTGAATAAGTAGAGTTAGTAATGGTATGTTGTATCTTTTTATGATGGTGAGCATAACTATGAATTAGCTCAATAGCTATTGCCATATCTGATATTACGCCACCTTGACATTGATGATGAAGCGCTTGTTATTAACATGATTAAGAGTTATGCATCAAACAGCTCCATTATGTCATTTCTTGCTAGCAAGAATAAAATTATTGACCCAAAGGATATTACCAATATATGACAAACAATATTTAATAATGATCCTGATCATACAATGTTCCAATTAATTATCAAGCTTAAAGAGAGTAGATATAAGGTTAAGTTTGATTCTAAAAAGGAGGGGGGAAAGCAATTCTTAGTTTCCCTTGTTTAGGCTCATCAATCAGCCATTGATTTGGCGCACAAGTTTCCAGAGGTAGTGGTTTTAAATGCAACATATAAGACAAACAAGCATTGTATACATAGTATAGATAAGAATTGAAGATAGAATTAATGACAAAAGAGAGATAGAGAAGTCTTGTGAGAATCAATATAGATTTATTATATGATAATAAAAGTAAAGATAAAGATAATAATTCCAGTTTTACAAATATAGTATTTATATGTTATCTTATCTATGCCACTTAATCGTTGATCATAGTAGTTTGTTATTATTACATTTGTTTGATATAATAGATATATATTATAGGTAGCATCCATAGTAATATAACATGACATAAGGAGATATAATTATATTTGTTGTACATATATATATTTGTTGACCATTAGTCATTGGATGATTATTATTACTTTTATGCTCTTACTTGTACAATGAGAAGGTATGATAGTATTTGTATATTATTTGATAATTATTATGTATAGAATATTATACCAGGATCATTATTATTGTATTATTATTGGAATGAGGATTATGTGAGGCAACCGATACTATTTATTTATATTATTATTTATTATTTGTGATAACACGATGTAGTAGAATCGGTGATAATATATATGAGAAGAAGTGTGGATATGTAAATATGCCACACCAAGGCAATAATTTGCAGCTACTGATTCTAGATCATCACAGTGTGGTCTTTTTATTACTAATATCTCTTTCAACTCGTTGAGAGAGATCTATCTATAGTTATGGAATGCCCATATAATAGTGTATTTCATAGGGGCATGTATAAACTGAATTGACCATAGGGCACGTTTACTCTATAGTTCTCTCACTAGTTGCTGTTTTTGCTCAGTTGTAGCATCCTTGTATTTTGGATCAAAGGGGTTATATTTAATTAGAGTGATTTTAATAGCTTTGAGTTTTTTGATTAATATTGATGCATAATCATTATGTACCAAGAGTCTAATTATTTGTCTAGATAGGTACTGGATATCCAGAACGCTACTATTATCTACCCCAAATCAGCAAAGGTTAGAGCAGATTTGTCTTATTGGTTGTCTGACATAGGAGGGAACGTATATATATTGGAAACTATAAGTTTCTAAAGGCAGTTGGAAGACTCATGCTGCTGTGGCTATTCGGCATTGTTGTGTTTCAGTTGATGGAGGTGCTTTTTTTAGTTAATTTCTCAGAGGGTATGCCTATTGACTAGCTTGGCTATTTGTAGGTTTAGCATTTTGTGTTATTCCCATTAAAGGAGGGAACTTATGGTCAATTTCTTATTGTTTATTATGTTCTATATTTATAATTTATTATTGAAGTTTGTGGTTAGTTTCCTTGAGAGCATTTATTTGTACATTTGCCTGTTCGAGTTCCTTTTATAAATGTTAGATCTCAGTATATATTGTATTATGTTGATCTAAGCATTCTCTCTGATTTTTTAATTTGATCATGATTTGGGTCATGGTATCTTCCTTATTATTGTCTTCTAAGAGCATGAAGTTCATGTCTTAAGTAGTAGGTATATCAATTGTGTCTCCCAATTCAATTCTATATAGGGCCTGTTGCATTTTGTAGGCAGTAAATATCTTTGTGCATGTTCAGTAATAGAATTTCGTTTAAGGAGGATGTTATATCAGAGAGAAATTAATCAATAAAAAGAATAAAAGGAGATAAGATAAGTCAATAAGACCTGAAAAATAATGAACTAAAGTTTTATTAAGATAAAAAATAATCTCTCTATTTATAAGAAAGTGCTCATTATGGATAGACTATCACAACTTGCACATTATAGTGTAATATTAGAATATAGATTATATCATTTGGATTGTGTGTTATGAGGACAGTATATTTAAGTAGACCA
>JAIXMP010000092.1:0-16396 GCA_025677815.1 Phascolomyces articulosus | reverse complement strand
ACACTGATCGTTTGCGTCCAATTCATGTTGGTAGACAACCACTGACTGATCCATGGTATGATCCTACTGCTGTCCGCGTTGCGGAACGTCGTCATCTGGAAGCTGCTGATCGAATTGCTGTTGTTCGAGGACGTACAACATTCTGAGGGGAGGATATTGTCATAGCAGAATTATCGGTGTTACCCTTTTCCTTTTTTTGGATACTTCTTGTACAATTATTTTATATCTAAAAATAATCATTTTTAATAATTCTTCCGTATACTTCTTGCTGGGCACATTATTACATCATAACTATTATCAGCGTTATTGCCAAGATGTGTAGCATCCATCATCACTATTTTTAATATTAACGTCATTGCCAAGAAACAAAGTATTACTAGCAACCATCCATATTATTAGTATTATCCGTCATAACTAGAAAACATATAAATATCCTCTCATCATTAAACAATAAAAAAGGATCTTTACGTTCTCTTTAAAATATCTTATTATCTTTATTATTCCTATTGGCTACGGTATTATCCGCCAAAAATAATTACGACAGTATTAAAAATACCCAACTAATAGTTACAACACAAAATATAAAAGTAACTTATAGGTACCAAAGTACTTCCTCTCGGACCGGGAATTGAACCCAGGTCTCCCGCGTGACAGGCGGGGATACTGACCACTATACTATCCGAGACACTGTACTTTGTCGCGTCTGTGACGAATTTTGAGAGAAATTCGTCATCAGCTTGTCACGTGACTTCAAGACAACGATTCAAACCTAAGAACCTAGGTTGACTAACCAGATTGCATTAGTGAAATATTTCTCCTGAAGGTTTATCTGTAGATAGATAGGTTGATTAATTATCCTATTTTTAATGATCCCTATCTATCCCTATATTATATTGTCCCTTTGTTGCCCTAGATAATCATAACTACATTATCTATAGATATTTTCTTAATAATAACAGAAGTAGTATTCTCTACATAATAATAATTATATTATAATTATTATTATTTATTTTTATATTTTTATCTAACCCTCATTTGATTATCCTCTTATGTTTATTATATTGTCCCTTATTATGCTCTCTTATTATTTACTATAAAAATGGGGGTATTTAAGGATCCTTTAAGCTCTTTCAAGCTCCTTTAAATTTTTATAAAATCTGGGGTTGAAATTTGGAGTTAGCTTTAAAGGAGCTTAGAGTACCTTGAAGGAGCTTAAAGGAGGTTGAGGAGACTACATAAATATATAAACTGTGTTTTTTTTACTAAAAAAAAATAGTATACTATTAACTCTATCTTTATTTTCTTTCAAAAAAAATAAATCTCTTTTTATTTTAACCTACTGCTTTTATTACAAGGGATATAATAATCCTATTATTTAGTATTTATAATATTTATCATATATATATTATTTTTATTTTTATATATATAAAAAAAACTAATCAAATTGATTATGTCTATATTTACCTAATTATGATCTACTATTATTAGTAATTCCTTCTGACTCTTCTACTAGTCTACCTATATATATTCTTTATATTCATTTCATCAGTACTAAAATAACAGCTTATATAAATATATGCATATATCACAAGAAGTAATATGAAAATGCAATAAAATCTACCTATTCAGTAACTAGGTGAGATGCACACATTCTCCCAATAAGAACAACATATTATCTAAGCTAGGAGCAGTACTCAAGTGAGTTTCAATATATATAAGTGCCCATAAAATCCTAGTTTTATTAATATGATAAGTCAGTACTTCACTATATCCTTTTTTACTAACAAAAAAAAATATGCAAATACTTATAAATTATGCTGCTTATAAAGAGTGGTTACTTGCTCTTCTACCTATTTAATTTGTTACTTAATGGTGGGATGCACCTCAAATTGATCAATGTCCCCTTCCTATGCACTAAAGAGAATGATGATTTAAAAAGTATATTCTACTAATATTTTAACATTATGATTTTATTAATTCTTACACAGTTTCAGCATCTTAATCAGCCTCTTCTACTATTTCTAGTTCTTCTATTTCCAATTCATCAAAAAAAAGGGGTGGGAAATCTTATGATGAAGTATAGAGTGGTTGTTATAGTGACATAATTTGCATAGGAGATGATACTGGTAGTAGTGAAGGTAAGGGAAGAGGAGTAAAAGAGAGCAATGCCTTCAAGATAGGTATATTTATATAAGAAGATTAAGAGGACATTGATGTTGTTAAGAAAATAGAAAAAGAAAGCAAGGTTTATTAGGTGTTATCTATATATAAGGTATCTATATTTCAATAATTGTTTTTAATATCCAAATAGGGATTTTTCATAAAACAACCATCTAAATAGGCACAAGGATCCCACATTATATAAATATATATTTTTTTTATTATAGTGATTAATAATAGATTATTTTTATATACTTTTGTTAGTAGTAATGATAATTTTTTTTGGAGCTGTTAAAGTAAGAATAATATTAATATTTTCAGTTATCTAGCTTACAAAAATAAATAAATAAAACCCTTTTTTTTTTATTTATTTTAAATATAGTATAGATGAGGAAAAAGAAGGTGAGTATAATATAAGATATATATATATATGGGAGTATTAAAAAAATAAGAGTGAGGGAGAGGGTATTAGTAATATAATATCATGATAAGATAGAGAGAAGAAAAAAAAAGATGAATGAGCAATTAATTGAGATGGAGCTTAGGCTCAAGTGGAATTGCAACTAATTGATCTGCTCATCTATATTTTGCACTAGCAAATGGCATATATACATAGGCAATCAGAAGAATGGAAAAATAATCTAAGGGATCAAACTTATTATACTATAGCTCAACACCTTCCTTTATAAGAGGTTGATTCATTGGCATCTTGTAATAGCAGACTATTGCAAATGTGTATATACCCTTTGTCTTTAGATTGTACTGGAAGTAATATATAACCTAACCAGCAAACAAGGAAGGAGTATTGGTATATATAGTACTGGCAGCTGATTCCTAAGATAGCTGCTACAGTAGTTTTCTAGGTAGCAGCTGTAATAATAGTCTAATAGACCTTAAATTTTAACTAATAAATATTTGATATATTGTGAATCTAATACCTTTTTAGATTTAAAAAATTTTAATTGGTTCAAAAGTTATGGCCAGTTAAAAAAAACTATATTTTTTAAAAATTTCTATTTCTTATTAATTATATAATTTACACTAGCTCACAAAAGTGTTCATCACTTTTATAAATTTTACTTTTTATTCTTATATCTCCTTAACTATAGCACATAGAATAACATAATATATATTAAAAGAAAGGCTAATTAAAACTAATTTAGAAATAAATTTTCAGTCGGAGCCTAAAATATAACTTTTACTTTTAAATTTACAATCAAAGTCAAATACTTTGGTGAACACTTTTGTGAGCACCTTAAAAATTATATAAAAAATAATAAATAACTTTTTATTTAGTATTCTGTCTATAATCCTTTTCTTTAGATAACTTGTTCTATACGTTTAGGCATAGTATCAATGTATTTTTAGCACTCTTCAGCAGTAATAGAATACCAGGTCCTTCCAGAACATTCAAATAATTCATCTAAATTATTAGCTGGCTTATTATAGTTCTAGTATAGCCTTCTTTTTAATAATGCCTATAAGTTTTCAATTGGATTCAAATTAGGAGACTGTGGTGGCCATTCCATAACCTTAAATTCTTATTCTTGAAGCTATTCCTTAGTAATTTTGGTAGTATGTTTAGGATCATTGTCATGCATAAATTCAACTTGACTGTAATCAAGGTTATATGAATCTAAAGATTTAAGTAAATCCTCTTTCAAAATACTTAAATAATCTTCCTTGCATATGTTTTTATCTCCAATATCAACTAAATAGCCAACACCAGCAGAAGTAAAGCAGCTCCAGACCATTAAATGTCCACTACAGTTTTTTCTAGTTGCTTGAACATTATGTTTTTAAAGTCTTGTACCCTTTTTCATATAAGTATACTGCTTCCCATCAGATCCAAATCGATTTATTCTTGTTTTATCTGACCAAACAACTTTTTCCTAGTCCTTAACTGTCCAGTGGCGATGTTTATATGCCCACATAAGCCTCTTTTTAATATTACTATTTGAAAGAGCTGGTTTTTTTGGCTTCACCTTTGCTTGAAATCCTGCTTTTTGGAGGGCCCTTCTTATTGTTTGAGCACAGATTTTAATACTATATTCTGCCTTGAGCATTTGTGTAGCCTGAACAGCATTGGAAATAGTACCAGTGGTAACAGATCTTGTAAGAGAGTTGATATCACATGATTTAAGAATAGAGGGTCTACCAGTCTTAGTAATTATAGGCAATGGTCTAAGTGATTGTCTAATTTCTGATATCTTGCCAATACTAATAGGGACTTCCTTTTTAACTTGACGAATAGAACGACCTTGTTTTAAAAGAGATTTCACATGATTTACTTGATCATTACTGATGGGTTTAGAGTATGCCATTTTGAATTAGTAATCTAATTGCAATTCAAATGTTAAATGTCAAAATTAGAATTAGCAATGTAAAAATTTCATTTTATATTTCCATTTACATTATAGAACTTATATATAAATTATAAATACTATTACTTACATTTTGAAATAATTACAAATGATATTTGGTAAAACTTTAAGGGTGCTCACAAAAGTGTTCACCACTATTATTTACTTTGACCCCTAGTTTTAAAGTCACAAATTAATTTAAACTCAGTGATTTTATATTTTTGGAAAGCCTATATATAGAAGTTTTTTTGGTATAAGTTTTATCTCTCTACTATTTATAGTTATTGAGGTATAAGAATAAAGAGTAATATTTATAAAAGTGATGAACACTTTTGTGAGCTAGTGTAGTAATGTGATCAAAAAAAAATTTAAGATAAATATACAAATTATATATCATCAGAAAGCTTATGTTCTACTGATTCCAAATATATATTTTGTATTAGAATTGGTGTCCTTTATCATTAGATATAGCCTTTAGAAGTTTAATTCCATAACTTTTATATAATATTACTATATTATAGAAAAAAAGTTGAAGATAAATATTTAATCTATATACCCTTAGAAAGCCCTTTGAATACTGATTCTGAATATACTATTTGTTTTTTGATCTAATGACTACAGCATTAGATATAACCTATAATATACCCCTAAATAGAATATATTAAATTATATTCCCTAGGTAAAGGGATATTTGTATTCTATACTGATATTAGGCAGTACATAGATATAGCCTTTAATAGATAAAGGAATATAATAAGGGGTTTTAAACTAATTTTTGATTTTTGTATATTAGATAAATTTTTATATATTAGTATATATATATTATATAAGTATAAAATTACTTACTAGCCTATCTTATATATTTCTTTAATCTTACTTAAATATATATATTTTCTTTACTCAAATGATTTTTGAATTTTAACTAATGTATAAAAACAAAAATCAAATAGAAATCCCTTAATATACTATAAAATTAATTTCAAAATAAAAAGAGGAAAGGATAATAAAATATTTACTATTGAAGTTGAAAAATAAAAGAAAAGAAAGGGGTTGAATTCTATATAAATTTACTACTACTATTTTCTAACTATTTCTTATTCTTTTTCTTGAAATAGTAGGTCTACAATCTTGGTTATTATTATTATCCTCTTCACTACTAGATGATGATGATGAAGAAGATAGCTCTTTAGGTACTTCTACTCTCTCAGGCTCTTCATTACTACTATCTATTATAATTAAGTTTTACTTTAATAAAGAGTAAAAAAAAATAGCTTAAGTTTTTAAAAAAGAAAAAAAAATACCTTTAATTAAGATAACTCTAGTAAATTGAGGATTTAGCCTATTATCATTATTACTATCATTACTATCCTTATTATCAGAATCTATAGCCTCAAAAGAAACCTCCTTTAATACAGTAATAAAAGCTTGCCAAATATTTTCTTCATATTTTCTTCTCCAAATAAACTCTGCAAGTTTCTAAGGCATATTTGCTTCAGTTCTATATCTGGCACCTACTTTGATTTTAATTCTATTCTATATTCCTTTATATATAAAAATTATTAGTATTTTTTTAATTAGTATACTATAAATAAAATATTTTTACCTTCAATAGTATTTATATGAGTACCATCAGGTGCCTTAAAAGTCTCTGAATGGTTTACTGTTTTATAGGTATAACTTTCTTCTAGATCCTCCAAATAGTTATAACCTCTCTAGCAATCAGTATAGATAATACTACTAGGAGCAATATAGGTAGTCAATAGTTCAGTAAGGGTTTCAGATGATCTATTTGGTACAGTAGCTAAGAAACACCTTCTTTTAGGAGTTCTTTCTACTCTACCTACTACCCAAATACTATCTACTCTTCTGCTTATTCCATTTTGACTTGGTTTTCTCTTACCAAATTTAGATTCATTAACTTTAACAATAATGCCTTCACCTCCTAAAAAGAAAATATATAAATTTATTAATTAGTTAAAATCTTCATACTTTTATAAAAATTAATAAAGTTTTTTTAAATAAAATTATATACTAATCATCATATCTTCAAGTTTTAAATTACCTTCCATCAATAAGTAAATATCATTAATAATATCAGCAACTGTATCTAGAGCTAGCTTGGTACATTCAATAGCTTGCTTATTGATACTATTATATCCACTTGATAAAAACAAGTAAATAACTGTCATTATCAAATGAAGGGGAGCTTTTCTGCCAGAAAAGAATGAATGTGCTCTCATAGTTATAGATTTACCACTATAGCAATTTCTAGATGCACAATGCCAATAAGGACTTTTACTAGTAGGAAAGATAGGTCTCATTATACTACCATTTAGGCAGGAGGGAGCAGAGTTTATAAAAACTCCTTGGTCTAATAACTACCTTTTTTTAAAAAAAAATACTTAAAAAATCCATCCATCCATCTATCTATCCATTCATCTATCTATTTATTTACTTATCTATTTATCTATCTAATTATCTAACTATATAGAAATAAAAAAAATAAAACTTACTTTAATGTATCTTAATGAGTAGAAAAAGTTCTAGCAAATTCAATTAAAGTTGGCAATCCTTGATCAATATGCATATTAATAGAGTAAAAGAGAAGAGAAAGAGAAATAAAAAGAGAGAGAGAAAGAGTTAGAAAAAAAGAGAGAAGGAAAAAGAAAAAGAAAACCTCTTTTTTAAATTTTAATTTTTTTTAAAATACAAAATTTTAAAATTATATACCTAAAATATAGATAAAAATTCCCTAGCTAGGAGTTGAACTGAGAATTTCTAAATTACAAGGCTACTATAATAGCCACCATACTATCAAATTAATTTAGTCTTTTTAATCTCATTAAACTCTACTTCCCTTTAAGCATATAAAAAAAGTCAAAATTTCTCCTTTTTTTATTATATTTCTTTTTTATTTTTTAGACTATATATATTTATATTAATTCTCTTTATATGATAGTTTACTAAATATATTAAAATTCTAACCCTAATTTTTCAAAAAATTATACTTTTCCTTCTTTCTCTATTTTTTACTAAGTCAACTGAGTTTGAAATTATGTTTATTGAATTCTACGAATCTCATTGGTCTATAGGTATTTCTATATTTGGTAATAATGCATTTTTATAAGGAGAATCACTGTAGCAGTTATATTAGGATAGATCCCTATTTAAGTAAAGCATTATAGTAGTTATATAGAAGTTTATATTTGGGAGAGTTTTTAGTTATAAGTGGAATAGTGTTGGGTGATAAGGGTTCAGAGCCATTTGTGTGTTGAGCTAATATAGAGGTACTAATGTACTCACAGATATCAAAGTTTTCTATTGTATTAACTTGTATGGTCACTGCTGCTATAGATAAGGTGTTTACCAAATAATAGAGGAATTTAACTTAGTTATTATTGATATAGGAAGCAGTGCTGGTGTTAATATAATCACAAGCATCAGCTTGTTCAAGGAAGTGCTTCATATATGTTCTTTCAAATGTACCCTTTCTATTTGTTATGATATTACTAAGAAGTCCATTTGTTGTATCCAACATATAATAGCTTTATAATAAAAATAATTCTTCATTATTATTATTATTATTACTGTCATTTACCCTATATCTCACTTGTATGGTGATTCTATTTGGATAATTACTTATGTTATACACAGTATTGCACCATCCTCTTTTACATATTGTTAATTATGCTGGATCATGCAATCCTTCTAATGATATCATTCATAGTCTACTTAAATATACTGTCCTCATAACACGTAATCTAAATGATGTAATCTATATTCTAATATTATACTATAATGTGTAAGTTGTAATAGTCCATCTATAATGAGCACTTTCTTATAAATAGAGAGATTATTTTTTATCTTAATAAACTTCAGTTCATTATTTTCAGGTCTTGTTGACTTATCTTGTCTTCTTTTATTCTTTTTATTAATTAATTTCTCTCTGATACAACAATGCTACCAACTAATATCACCAACATAAAAATGAACCCATCTGTCAAACGTCACTGACCTGATGATTAGATGACCAAAGATTTAGAATCAATAGACTCACTACCATCCTCTATGTATGTTCAATAACATTTATCTATACATTGAGCTTTTTTACATGTTATATCTCATATTTTAATTATTATATATATTTAACTTAAAAATAATAGCTCTAACCCCCCTCTTATATCAGATAATCCTGAACATCTTAATGGTTACATAGAGTAGATAGATGAAGTTTTGAAGCAGACGCACTGTAAACTGTAAGTAGAACCATTATTATTATTATTAATTATTACTATTATTAACATGACAATAAAAAGCATCAAGCCATTATTAAAGAATAATCTGTATAAACCTCATGTTTGGTAAAAGTTCACTGCTGGCACATTTGATGACAATCCTTCTTTGGTCTGTTACTTAGTAAGAAAGTGGTATATGTGATGGTTTATATTAATAAATTGAGATAGCATGTCCTAAATCAAGTTGCTATATATTTTACATTATAGGAGAAAGGGTGCATACACCTATAGTCCGTTTGCCAAGCTCTAGGCCTTTAGGTGTGGTAGTTATAGCCAACTGACACTATCTTTTGAATGGTGTGATGATAATGATAATATGGAGGAGGAGAAAAATGAGGAGGAGAAAAAGGAAGTGAAGATTCCTGAGCCAGTAGAGTATGAGAGTAGCTCAGATGATGATAAGTGGAGTAATGAGGAGACAACCTATGAAGAAGTATAGGAGGAAGTTAGAAACTGTCCTATTTTTTAATAAACCTTTTTTTTTTATTAACTTGTAATTTCTTATTGTTTTTTTTTATATTAGAATAATATAAATAGGAATAAAAACTTTTACTATTGTTTTATAGGGTTTATGATCACATTTTACATATTTTGCATATCTCTTTCTATAGTGTAATCGTTTTTGATTAAGTAATGAATAAGTTAAATTATACTTCATTTAAATTTAAAAATGCTAAAAATATCAAGTTATTGATCCTTTCAATATGGTTTTTTTTATCAATGCCCTCTCAAGATAGAGATAAAAAGATATAAAGATTATTTCTGACTAAAAATAATAATTATATAATTTATTAATATGACTGGCTTCATATTATTTGGCCATAATGTGTTATAGTTTAGGTTTAACTATTATAAATTTTGCATAAAAAAAAATGGTAGACTTTATAATTTATAAGATTCTCATGATATTTCATAACAGTTTGAATATTAAGAAACTATTGATATTCTGATGAAATTTTTATAATTATTAGAAATATCAATAGTGTATCATAATAATGAAATTCTGGTGATATACCCCTTTTTTTACAGTATAGAGTACTCTATTAGGTAGATTAAGGGATATTTAATTTGAGGAAGATATTTCCTCTGATATTAATAGTATAATAGAGGAAGTAACAAGTAATTTACCAACTTGAGCTCCTAGTAATTATATATAATATAGACAATAAGAGACTGAATAGGGGAATAACCAAGAGAGTATTAGTTTTTTTGATCTTATAAGCTATAGAGATAATAGATTACTTAAGTATATTAATTTAGATTCAGATTTAGAATCTAATGAGTTGGAATTAAATATTAGGTAAAGTTTATTATATTTTCTTTATTTCTATTTTTATATAAATTTGATTTATTAACTTTAATCTATTATAGTGAATATCTTCTGCCATATATAAGAAGATATTTACAATAGTTGATTTTTTTACTCAAGCTTTTTTGTTAATATTTTTTTTACCTACCTTATATTTTTCTTCTTTTTAGTTCTATCTCTATAGTAAAACTATATATATTTTATACTTTTATTTACTCTATCTATTTTTCTATCTTTTTTATATTTACTACAATTATTTTATATGCCCTTTTTTTATATATAAAATAAAAATAAAATTATTAATTTTTTTTTTTAGTAAAATATAAAACTTATTATTTTTTTCTTAATAAAAAAAATAAATAGTCCCTATTATTAATTGCTTATATCTCTAGAACTGTTTATTGAAAAGCCACCAAATTTTATATACAAACTCTTTCTATATTAGACTATATATATATATATATTTTCAACTCCATTCCATCATATGATAAAGAGTTAGAGGGTAGGTACCTATAATATATATAATCCCCCCTTTTCTTTTCTTTCCTTTCTTATTATTAATATTATATATATTTAGCAGTTAGTATTATATTTATATCTTTCTATATATATATATATAAATATTATTATTATTTTTTACTCTGTAACTTTGAAATAAATAGAGAAAAAATTATAACACAATCTACATTAGTACTCCCTCAAATAATGATATAGAGTCTTCAGCAAAGCCTTAATTAAGACTCAATATCTTAAAGTTATATGACTAACTAATAATAAATTTCTTTTAAAATTTATCTCAAATATAATAAAACTGTCAGATCTATTATAAATTCTTTTTACTATCACTATACTTGCAAGTATAAATCATTATGACCAGACTAAGATTCTTTAGTAGATACTATAAAACTAGAATTGAGGATAAAATATAAGGGAAATAATTTAAAGATAAAGTGGATTAATGGTAATGTATATAAGTAGATAATTTTTAATTAGTTTCTTTTATTTTATATAACATTTATTGCCTTTATATATTTACATAATAATAAATTAATAAAAGTAAATATGGAAATAAATATAAGGCAATGATATATAATACATAAAATAATAAGAGAGCATAATGAGGGACAATATAATAAATATAAGAGGATAATTAAATAAGGGTTAGATAAAAACATAAAAATAAATAATAATAATTACAATATAATTATTATTATGTAGAGAATACTACTTCTATTATTATTAAGAAAATATCTATAGATAATATAGTTATAATTATCTAGGGTGATAAGGGGATAATATAATATAGGGATAGATAGGGATTATTAAAAATAAGATAGTTGATCAACCTATCTATCTATAGATAAACCTTTAGGAGAAACATTTCACTAATGTGATCTAGTTGGTCAACCTAGGTTCTTAGGTTTGAATCATCATCTTGAAGTCACGTGACCAGCTGAGGATGAATTTCTTTCAAAATTCATCTTAGACGCGATAATACTGTCAGATCCATTGTGAATTCTTTTCGCTATCGCCGCACTTATAAGTATAAATGATTATGACCAGACCAAGATTCTTTGGTAGATACCACGAAACCAGAATCAAGGATAAAACACAAGGGAAATGATTAAAGATAAAGTGGATCAATGGTAATATATATAAGCAGATAATTGATTCGTTAGTTAGTTTTCTCTTTATTTTATGCAACATTCGTTGCCTTTATATATTTATGCGACACTAAATTAATAAAAGTAAATATGGAAATAAAAATAAGGCAATGATATACAATACATAAAATAATGAGAGAGCATAATGAGGGACAATATAATAAACATAAGAGGATGATCAAATGAGGGTTGGATAAAAACATAAAAATAAATAATAATAATTATGATATAATTATTATTATGTAGAGAACACTACATCCATTATTGTTAAGAAAATATCCATAGGCGATGTAGTTATGATCATCCAGGGCGACGAGGGGACACACAACGTAGGGATAGATGGGGATCATCAAAAACGGGATGGTTGATCAACCTATCCATCCATGGATAAACCTTCAGGAGAAACATTTCACTGACGCGATCTGGTTGGTCGACCTGGGTTCTTGGGTTTGAATCGTCGTCTTGAAGTCACGTGACCAGCTGATGACGAATTTCTTTCAAAATTCGTCTCAGACGCGACAATACTATCGAAGGTCCTCTGGTGTAATGGTTAGCACTCAGGACTTTGAATCCTGCAATCTGAGTTCGATTCTCGGGAGGACCTTAATATTTATAATATAACCTAGAAGTTTGTCTTATTTTGTTATAACTGTTGTCATAACTATTAGTTAGGTATTTTTAATACCAATATTACATCTTTTACTGCAGCTACATTGTACTTCTTTATGCTTCGTCATAACCACAGCATACCTCTTTATCAGTCACAGTTCCCCTTTCCTTTTATAATTATATTATCATCATTATCTGCAGTAGTTTTAGAAAAGATATAAATATTAGATCATTTTATTAAAAATAAAGGACATCTTCTATCTATCTTATTATCTCATATATACCTTCGCGGTTCTCTTCCTTCATGGTTATTCTGTGTGGTTATTTACCTGTGTTGTTATTACCTATGTGGTTATATTCTCTCTTTGTGGTTCTCTCTGTATAGTTTTATCTTTATAGTTTCAACTTATAAAAAATACAACATTTTTGGCAGATAATACCATAGCCAATAGGAATAATAAAGATAATAAGATATTTTAAGAGAATGTAAAGATGATTTTTTATTATTTAATGATGAGGGGATATTTATATGTTTTCTGGTTATGATAGATAATACTAATAATATGGATAGTTGCTAGTAATACTTCATTTCTTGGCAATGATGTTAATATTAAAAATAGTAATGATAGATGCTACATATCTTAGCAATGACGCTGATAATAGTTATGATGTAATAATGTACCCAGCAAGAAGTATACAGAAGAGTTATTAAAGATGGTTATTTTTAGATATAAAATAATTGTACAAGAAGTATCCAAAAAAAAGGAAAAGGGTAACACAGATAATTCTGCCATAACAACTATAAAAAGAAAATATAGCCATGAAGGAAGAGAACTGTGAAGGTATATATAAGATAATAAGATAGATAAAAGATATCCTTTATTTTAATAAAATGTTCCAGTATTTATATCTTTTCTAAAACTACTGTATATAATGATAATATTGTTCAGGATAATAATGTGACTAATAATAATGATAATGGCTACAGATGATAATGATATAATATAGAAATAATGGATAATATAATACAAAAGGATGTAGCTGCAGCTATGCTCTATATAAATAAAGAAGTATAGTAATCAAAGTGCATTATATGTGCAGTAATAAAATTAAATGAATTAGTATTAAAAATATCTAATCAAAGGTTATGACAATACCTCCTCCCTAAACTATTGGTTGTCTCTGACCAATGCTAAAGTGGATAGACTGGCAGTATGATTATAAAATTCATAGGTAGCAGTATAAGCAGCAACAGGATTATACCAAGGGGTAGTAGGTAGGGATGATAGCTTAGTATAGATGGGATGCAGGTGATCTGTATATACCTATGATCTATATTCTTTTCTATGAAGATCCTTGATTTTGTATATATCATGATCTAGATTTCAATCAAAAATAACATATGGGCACTTCTAATTAAACTCAAGACTAAGTTTTTGTTTATGCCTTATAAGTATATAGTCACCAACAGAAAAAACTTAATGTTTTAATATAGCACCCCAAATGGCCTTATCTTTTTTTACATTTACATGCAATCATTCAGCAGCATCTGCCTGAGCCTCTTGTAAATGAAGTAATTTAGGTTTATATAGTTCAACTATAGTATCAGGGTCTTAGGATTGATCTAGGTTTTCAATGATCATTGGATAGAAAATATCACCAGGCAACTTGGGCTCAATACTATAAACTATATAAAAAGGACTAGTACTACTTGTTCAGTGTTTCTATATATTGCTTGAAAAGGTAGATTGTAATAAAAATTTGTCCCAGCAATGGATTGCCCTATTAATATATTTGCAGATCATTTATTTGATAATGCCATTAGTATATTTAACTTTAGAATTACTATATAGATGAAATGCACTGGTTAATTTATAATGAATTTTTATATGACCTAAATATAAATTCAACACTTTCAACATAAAGTTACTACTATGATCTATTAGGATTACTACTAGATACCTAAATTGCATAACAATGGACTCATAAATAAAATTGGCAATGGCTTGACCAGTGGCATCAGGTATAGCCTGGGTGATGCACCAATTAGTAGCATAGTCTACAGCAATAAGGATCCACCAATTACTATTGATGGTTTGAGGTAATTCTCCAATGAAATCCAAATACCATCAGGCAAATGGCTCAAGGATATCCAAAGGCTTCATAGGTGCATGGTGAATTCCCTGATCAGCATTGGTACTAAGTTGACATTATGTATAGTTGTAATTCTAGTCTTAGATATTATCCTTCATATTAGGCTACCACTATTGCTTTTTAATGATATTATACAAAGTTACATTAGGACACTGTTTATGGTCATTATAAAAATTACATAATCTATAAATTTTAAATAATGTATAAAAAATTATTATAAATATTATAATTTAATTTTTATCTTTTAGAATAACAACTGCTACAACTTTTTTTAATTTTTTATGTTTTAATTGTACTTCTTCCATTACAGTATCTTCTTCATTATCACTATTTTCTATTTCATTATTTTCATTTATATTTTCATTTATATTTAATTTTAAAATATCTTTTTGTAATGATAACATTTCATTAAAATTTTTATCTACAGTTATTTTATCTGTAACTACTATATCTATTTTACGATCAATTGTAGGGAACTCAAAATTATCTGTATACCATAATTTATGGTGAGGTTGTGATGGAATTTTATATTTATCTACCATTTGCCAAATATTTTTTAATAAACAAGCTAATTTAAATTATAAATTATAATATTTAATATCTGTTATTTGCATTGCTGATGTATTATTATTAAATCGATTAAATTTGGATGCTAATACAGAAAATTGATTTTCAATTTCAGAACGAAAACTACCAAATCTTTTGTTATATTGTAATTCTATTGCTGTTAAATTTTTATTATTTTCTTTTCTTATAGGATAAACAAAATTTTTATCTGAAAAATCTTTTCCTTTATTTAAACTTTCTTCTTTAAATTTATTGATATATAAATTATAACCACCATCCATAGCTAAACAATCTCCTATATGCATTTTATTATATAATTTCATTTCAAGAAACATAGTTCCATCACTACCTTTACCACATTTATCACTTTTAGATATATATATAATCATTTGGTTACTATCAACAACTATTTGAGTTCTTAATCCAGGACCATCTAATTTATATGATTTTATATCTTTTGTTTTTGTATCAGGATCATAATATTTTATTTTTCCATCGTGACCATCAATATATAATGTTATGTTTTTAAATGATGATGGATTATTTAATAAAGATGATATAATTCTAATTTTTATATTTGAAAACATTTTATTTAAATCTGTATCAATTTTTTTTGTTAATCTTTTATAATTAGAATGCCAAAATTTTTTATATAATGAATAATATGTAGTATATGATATAAATTCATGCATATCTCTACCTGATTTACCACTTACCATATGATATAATATTAATAAACCTTTATCGATTTCCTTATATGGTCCAGGGTATTCTGAAGTACCATAAATACAATTTAAAAAATAAAAAACAGGAATATATCCTAATTGATTTAATAAAACATCTTTTATTATTTTAATATTATTATTTTTTATATCTTTGATTTCTGTACGGTGATTATATTTGTTATTTAAAATATTCCAATTTTCATCTAAAAATGACCATTGTTCTGCAATTAATTTATTTATTTCATTATTTAGTATCTCATTTAAATTATTATTGTTATCCATATTTTATTTTTTTATTATATAATAATTCAATTTCATTTTAATTAAAAATTTTATTTTTTATAGAAATAATATTGTTAATATCTTAATAAACAGTCTGCTTACTAGGATAACCAAAACTTATATAATAATGTTATACAATATCAGCATGGCAAGCAAACAATGCAAATCAGATTTCTTAAACCTTTGATCCAATTTTAACTTTGCAGAAAACTTGATCATCCTTAACCAAAAATTTGTCTTAATGTTTAGCAAGTATATCCTTATAGGT
>JAIXMP010000091.1:15000-17210 GCA_025677815.1 Phascolomyces articulosus | reverse complement strand
AGATGCACTACCAACGTTTTTCAAATCGGTTCACATTTTCACCTTATAAAAATACTACATAAAAGAACAATTTGCCATATCATTCAGTACCATGTCATCCAAATGGAGAGTTCTATAGCTCGTTGGAATCAGCTCGTCGAGTAGATTTACAAAGTACTATTTACAATCCTGTAGATACTATATATTGTCTGGTAGTGAGCAATGACCAAATTTTCGAACCCCTAAATATTTTATAAAAGGTTTGATTTTCTCAGCAAGGTATCATTCAAATTAGATAAAAATTGGCTCATTGAAATTGGCTCAGCGAGTTGCATTAGTGGTACCATTTTCAGTCTGGTAACCCTAATTTATCAAATTTTTATTTTTTTATTTTTTTTTATTTTTTTATTTTTTTTTAGCCCTGAATAGGCTCATTTACTTATAACAATAGCTTAAAAATGTCTTTTAGTGAGATTTTATCCAAAATAAATATGCAATAGCTCAAAAAATTCAGCTCGTCGAGTAGATTTGAATAGTGAAACTTTTAGCTTTCTACGATGAAAATAACAAAAGTTAACTTTTATAGGCCGGATTTCCTTATTTGGTCGTTCGCGTAACATTGAATAAGGGTCAACTTAGTGAGATTTTATCCAAAATGAATATATAATAGCTTAAAAAATTCAGCTTGTTGAGCAGGTTTAAATAGTGAAAATTTGAGCTTTCTACGTTGAGTATTACCAAAGTTGCCTTTTTTAGGTTGGATTTCTTTATTTGGACGTTCGCGTAATGGTAAATCAAGCTTATACACTTTTTGCCATAACTTGGTAAGGTTTTGTCCAAAATTAATATACAATAGCTTAAAAAATTCAGCTCATCAAGTAGATTTAGATAATATAACTTAGAGCTTTTAAAGTAAAGTTTATAAAAAATTGTTTTATCAAGGTACAATTTTCCTATTTGGTTGAATATATATTTTATTTCATAGTATGGTGTAATTAAAAAATTAACTATATTATATTTTATTAGAAAAAAGTAAATTTTTTTAGCTAGTGCAGGTTACTATAAAGTTAAAGGGTAGATAGAGTAAATTGATACATTTACTTTAACTTACGGCCATACAACAGGGAATATACCGGATCCCGTCCGATCTCCGCAGTCAAGCCCTGTCTGGCCTGGTCAGTACTATGGTGGGGGACCACATGGGAATACCAGGTGCTGTAAGTTTTTGAAATTTTTTTAAATTTTTATAGAAGGATATTTTTATAGAAGGATATTTTTATAGAAGGAAATATTTATAGAAGGTAGAAGGAAATTTTTATAAAAAGAAAAAAGTTGGTAGTGGAAGTAGTTGGTGGAAAGTGAAAGTTGGTAGTAGAAGTAGTTGGTGGAAGGAGAAAGTTTGAAGCAAGAAATTTTTTGGACGAGGTGGTTGAGCGAAATGAAAAAAAGTTGGTAGTAGATGAGAACCAATTTGAATAAAGTTGGGTGAAGTTGAAAAAAGTAAAAAAAAAAAAATTAAAAAAAAAAAAAAAATTAAAAAAAAAAAATTGCACAGCGGACTTGCATAGAAATTTTGTTGAAAGTGACTACAAGTTCGGCAGGTCGGCATTATTTGCTAAAAATTAAAAAATCGAACACAGGGTCTAAGTAACTTTGAGGAAGGCAGTTGTGAAAGCAACAGCTCGAATCAAAAATTTTGGGTGTTTGAGGGGAATTTCAGTACTTGATGTACTTTTGTCCTTTTGGTGTGCTAGTGGCTCTTGGAGTTATCTGGTACCTTGGACAACCAACTTTTGTCTTGGATCGTATGTATCTAAAGGCGGCATGTTGGAGGTTGTGTGTATTTCTTGTCTTTGACTAGAATTAAACATAGCTATTTGGGTGCAAACCGGCGGACGAATCTTTTATAGAATTGAAAGTTGGGGATCATCCTTCGAATGGATTATTTGGTAAAGCCTTTTGGTTTTGTCATATCTTTCCATCGAGAAACTTTGTAGTCTGGCAAATGGTAAAACACTTGAGTTTGGAAGATTTGGAGGATTAAAAACCCACTGAAACTGAAGAATTCTAAAGGGATGATGAAAACTTGGTATTCACACATACTTGTATGTAGGAAGCCTCAAGAGCGGATTGCTTTTGGGGTACTCGGAATAAAAATTTTTATTTCGAGGAAGCCTATGTTAGTAGTTACCTGGTTGATCCTGCCAGTAGTCATATGCTTGTCTCAAAGA
>JAIXMP010000090.1:0-17297 GCA_025677815.1 Phascolomyces articulosus | reverse complement strand
AGAAGCACCACTATCCAAAAGCACATCCACATTTCTCCCATTGCAGACCATTGTGTACAGAGGTAAATCGGTATTGTTTATTGAGTTTAAAGATTCAAAATGATGAAAATTATCTTGATGCTCACCATCATCCTCCTCCTTATCAAACAAGGTATCAACAGAGAGATCGATCAATGGCATTGGATTATCAACTATACTACCACCAGATTTAGTAACAGGTTCTTCTTGATCAGTTTTTATAAATATTGGAGCTTGGCCAATGGATTGTTCTTGTACCACATTAAGGGATGGTGTTGTGCGCAAAGGAACTCCCTTTAATCCTGACGTGCTTTGCCTTTTAAATCTTGATTGTAACGAGGAGTTTGTCCATTGGATCGATTACCTTGATGATAACCACTATTGTTATAACCTTGACGACCATTATTACTATAACCTTGGTGACCACCATTATTGCGATTATTTGAAGGCTGTTGTGGGGATGGACATTCATGAGCGAAATGACTAGAGCCACCACAATTGTAACAACAGCAAGGACGACTTTGTTGCCAGAAGTCAATGGCATCTAATTCCATGGGAGTGGGACCAGCAGCTTGACTATAAGACATGTTATTTAGAGGCAAACCAGAGCGGATTAGGGCACGAACACCAGCAGCATATTCGTGGACAGCTTCAAAAGTTTCGGCTGAATTGTATGCAGCAATTAGAGTTGTTGGATGGTTAAGTAATACTTGGACATGAGCTTCATATGACAATCCATATATGAATTCATGCATGGCATCTTCCTCGAACATGTCAGGTAAATCAAGCATGATGTTACAGAATTCAGTGACATATTCCCAGCTGGTACTACTTCCTTGAGATAAAGCACGGAGACGGTTGCAAGCAATTTGAGCAGAATTGCGTGGCTTAAATTCAGCTCGAAATGCATCTTGAAAGTCAGACCAGGTTTTTGGAATCTTGTTGGTGTTGTCGTCTGGATGAATAGCCATTTCCAAATGGTGCCACCATGTCACAGCACCATCATGTAATAAGGTCGAAGCATAGGTTACACGTTCTTGATCAGAGAGGCCTGCACAATCACCATATTTGTCGACAGTGTGTAACCAAGCTTCTACGACCGACGACAAACAGACACCATGAAAAAGATTGGGTTGAACTGGTTTGATTTTATTTGGATAGGCAGTTTCACAGAGAGATTTAATTTTGTTTTATTGTAATTATATTTGTTGCAACATAGCTTGCATGGTGGATAACATTTGTGCTTCTTGACTTGGCTGTTGTTCATTTTGATTTGCGACTAACAAGAATCCTTGTGTTACACCATTGGTGCGTTCTTGAAGGATTTCCATCTGTTGCACTGTGAATTGGGTATGTAAATTTTCTAGAATGCTTATTTGGGAGACTTGAGTGCGATATACTTCTTTGGCATTTTCTAGTAATTGTCTGTAAACAAATTCTTGCACCACAAATTGTTGTTGCTGTTCAGAAGTAAATTGATTGCTCATTTTATCTTTCACTACCAAATGTTATATTTTTTATAAGTTGAAACCACAAAGATAAAACCACACAGAGAACCACGAAGAGAGAATATAACCACACAGATAATAACCACACAGGTAAATAACCATACAGAATAACCACGAAGGAAGAGAACCACAAAGGTATATATGAGATAATAAGATAGATAGAAGATGTCCTTTATTTTTAATAAAATGATCCAATATTTATATCTTTTCTAAAACTACTGTGGATGATAATAATTATAAAATAATGATGATAATAATATAATTATAAAAGGAAAAGGGAACTGTGACTGATAAAGAGGTATGCTGCAGTTATGACGAAGCATAAAGAAGTACAATGTAGCTGCAGTAAAAGATGTAATATCGGTATTAAAAATACCTGACTAATAGTTACAACATCTTAGTTACGACACAATATACTATAGTAAAATAAAAAAGTGACGCGACGCGGGCTCGAACCGCGGACCTCCTGCGTGTGAAGCAGATGTGATGACCAACTACACCATCGTGCCACAGCATCGTTTGTCGCGTCTGAGACGAATTTTGAAAGAAATTCGTCATCAGCTGGTCACGTGACTTCAAGATGACGATTCAAACCTAAGAACCTGGGTCAACCAACCAGATCGCGTCGGTGAAATGCTTCTCCCAAAGGTTTATCTATAGATAGATAGGTTGATCAACTATCCTATTTTTGATGATCCCTATCTATCCCTATATTGTATGTCCCCTTGTCACCCTAGATAATCATAACTATATCATCTATAGATATTTTCTTGATAATAATAGATGTAGTATTCTCTATATAATAATAATTATATTGTAATTATTATTATTTATTTTTATGTTTTTATCTAACCCTTATTTGATTATCCTCTTATATTTATTATATTGTCCCTTATTATGCTCTCTCATTATTTTATGTATCATATATTATTGCCTTATGTTTATTTCCATATTTACTTTTATTAATTTAGTGTCATGTAAATATATAAAGGCAACAAATGTTATATAAAATAAAGAGACAATTAACTAACTAACAAATCAATTATCTGCTTATATACATTACCATTGATCCACTTTATCTTTAATCATTTCCCTTGTGTTTTATCCTTAATTCTGGTTTCATAGTATCTACTGAAGAATCTTAGTCTGGTCATAATCATTTATACTTGCAAGTGCGGTGATAGTGAAAAGAATTTACAATAGATCTGACATGTTTGTTACATCTAAGGCAAATCTTAAAAGAAATTCATCACTATCTGGTCACGTGACTTCAATACAATTGTTCAAACCTAAGGGATCATTCTTAAAATAGCTACTATAGTAGTTTTCCTTATATAAAGGCTCTATTTCCTATTATAGAAATGGGGTTTAAAGCTATATAGATAAATAAAATATGTAGAATTCAATAAGTGTAACTTCAAACTCAGTTAATTAGAAAGAAATAGGAGATAATTTAAAATTATTAAACTTATATATTTTTTAAAAACCTATATAAAACTTAATAGTAAAAATTAATAATTTTCTTTAATTAATCCTAAACTTTTTATCTTTTTAAATTTCTTTTTATATTAAAGACCTATTTTAGATATTATACTATTATAGAGTTTTGTATTTAAAAATCTAAAAATTTGGGGGAACAAATCTACTTTTTGGTCTCAGCCAATCTACTTTTTTTTTTATATCAATGAAATTTTTATAAGATTGGTATAATTTTTATAAGGTCAATATAATTTTTGTTGGATCAATATTATTTTTATTAGACTAATATAATAATAAGGTCTTCAATATAAAAAGAAAAATAACCAACAATGAAAAAAAAAGTTTATTATAATATATAATTATATTCTCTCTATATCAATACACTTATTAAAGTATCTATGAGAGTGGCAAATATAACCTCTGCAATGTTTGGTAGTGACTATCTTAGCTGCCTCTTCTATATAAGTTGCCAAGGATTCATTTTTATTAAGTGGGGTTTTGGATACTTCTCTTTTGATCTGAGCCTAGTACTCCTCAATAGGGTTCAGAAATGGAGAGTATGGTAGTAAAAAAAGAGGAGTATGACCATGATCACAAACTGCTTGAAGAACCTCAGCAGTTTTATAGATTCCTGCATTATCCATAATGATATATATACTGTGCAATCCAAGGTTTTTTAACACAGATGCCATCTTATGAACAAACAACAAGAAATGACACTGCAAAAAAAGGGTGCTGTTCACTATTAACAGGTGCGTAACAGGTGCATGACAGCTGGGGTCAAAATCAGGGGAAATTTTGAATAATCCTATTATGAGCTGTTACGAGCTGTTACAAGCTGTTACAAGCTTTCACTGGTTTATAATAGTAATCAGCAATTTTATTTTCCCTCCAAAAAAAAAACTCTTGTTCTCCATTTCTTAATCTTCATTCATAAAAAAAATAACATCCATTTTTATGCTATCACTTTATGCAAGAGGTATCTGATGAAACCAACATTTATTTATATTCAAAAGATTCAATATAAATATTTTATTTTTATATATACAAAAAAAAAAAAACTAATCAAATTGATCATGTCTACGTTTGCCTAATTGCGATCTGCCATTGTTGACGAATCCTTCTGTCTCTTTCACTGGTATACCTATGAACATTCTTTTTATACATTTTATCAGTACTAAAAAAAAAAACCAGCTCACACAAGCATATGCACATATTGCAAGAAGAAGCAATAAGAAAATGCAATAAAATCTACCTGTTCAGCAACTGGGTGAATCGCACACGATCTCCCATCAAGGACAACATATCCTCCAAGCCAGGAGCAACACTCAACTGAGTTTCGATTTGTGCAAGCGCCCTCAAAATCCTAGTTTTATTAACGTCCTAAAGTCAGTACTTCACTATATCCTTTGTTACTAGCAAAAAAAAAATATGTAACAATTACTTATAAATTATGCTGCTCACAAAGAAGAGCGGTTACCTGCTCTTCTACCTGTTCAATTTGTTGCTCGATGGTGGGATGCACCTCAAATTGATTGATGTCCCCTTCCCATGTACTAAAGAGAATGAAGATTTAAAAAGTGTATTCTACTAGTATTTTAACATTATGATATTATCAATTCTTACACAGTTTCGGCATCTTGATCAGCCTCTTCCACTACTTCTTGTTCTTCCATTTCCGATTCATCAAAAAAAAGGGGTGGGAAATCTTGTGATGAAGTATATAGTGGTTGTTGTGGTGACATAATTTGCATAGGAGATGGTATTGGTAGTGTTGATGGAGTGGAAAGAAGAGGGGGAAAGGAGGGCGATGCCTCGAAAACAGGCACAGCATCACTATTTACAGAGCCAGTATCCATAATATCATTGGAGGGTTTGGAGGAAGACATAGTTGTTGTTATCGATAGATGTTGTTGAAAAAAAAGAAAAAAAGCAAGATATAATGGGTGTCATCTATTTGTGAGGTATTTATATTACATGCATATTTCCATAATAAATACTATTTTTAATTTCCATACAAGAATTTTTCACAAACAATCATCCAAAAAGGCACAATGATTATGCATCATATGAACGTATATATATTTTTTTATTATCATGATCAATGTCGATGGATTATTGATACATGTTTTTTTTTTCGTGTTGATGAAATAATAATCATATCCAGCATTATATTTTTAATTTTCTGGTTTACAAAAATCTAAAGAACTCCTTTTTTTCCTTTTTCCACAAAAAAAGACCAGCTTTTTTTGTATTTTATTTTTTGAAGATTGTAAAAAAAAAAGGCAAGTATAAAATATGAAATATATATATATATATATAGGGGTGTTTAAATAATAAGAAGGGGAGAGAGGATATTAGTGATAAATATTGCTAAAAGATGAATATGAGAAGAAAAAAAAAAGATGGATGATTATTAATTTATATAAAACTTGGCTTCAAGAGGGATCGCGACGATTTTGTTTTCATCTTTATATTTTCCGACAGCAAATGGCGCATATATACAAGATATTGGAAGTACAGATTGGAACGTCAACGGATCGAACTCATTATTCCACACTTTGACACCTGCATTTATGAGTGGCTGATAGGCGATTTTCCTGTAGTATTAGACCATTGCAAATGTGTAGGTACCCTTAGTGGCTAGATTGTGCTGAAAATAATATAGAACCTGGCCAGCATAAAATGACGGCTCAGCAGCAGGGTTGTTGATATTCTCCTTGGTACTGTCCCAAAACATTGCTTGGATATGGGAGCTACGAGATGTTGCTGCTTCAAGACTTCGGTACTTTTGGCCATGAAGTTTGAGCATTGTAAACTTGCAGATTTTCCCACTGACAGGTGTTTGGTCATCGCGGAGGACACAGTCCTCATCTTGCATATAGTCGCCATATATGTTTTGATAGTATTCAAGTAGGTACTGGTAGTGAACGCGGGACATGAAGAGGGTTTTGGGGTTCTTGTCTAGTATTGTTGATTCAAGTATTGGTTCCAGTCCAGTAGCATCCATCATATACTGTGGGTCCTTTACTACTTCTTCAATATCTATTGCATCAGCGGATTCTAACCAGGCTGTTGTTGTTGTTGTACCAGTGTTATTTGCAAGTTCGTGGAGAAATAATGTTTCTTCTCCGCCTATACTTGGTGCCAGACGTCGAACATAGTCAGTAAGATGTACACTCTCAAGGAAACAGTTAAGAACTGTAACCTCGAATGTACCCTTGTTATTTGTATCAATGCTTCTAAGTATTCCGTTGTACCGCTCAAAAGAATAACACTAAATAGCAGGCATCACCGAAAAATCTCGCATTTGCTTGGCAATATGGATGTGGCTGTGAATATTGGGTGTGACCCATTTTTTGCCATGAAGTCGTTGGGCACCTTTACAAAACGTGATGAATTTGGAATGACCTCTTTCGATATCAGATTTCTGGATAGATGGTTGAACAAGGATATAGCATGCATCAACAAACAGCAACCAGTTTTCATAATCGGCAGTTGGCAATACTTTATGAAGAAGAAAAGGGGAGTGGATAAGAATCTATATCTTCCAGTCAGCAGATTTCATTTCCTTGAATTTATTTACAATCTTTTTGGTAAGTGTTTCATAACCTGGAGGAACCATGATACCATCGGCAGCTATTTGCATACTTCTGAGCTTGGCATCGTTGAAGTAGTCCTTTTCTAACCATGTGTCCACCATTCTTTTTGCTATACCAAGGAATAAATTATGCATTGGATCCAGAATGACGCATTGTGGAAGATTCATATATGGCAAGAGTTGTAGTTCTGAATAACAGGTGCCGTTCCTCTTTTCCAGTCTATTACGTTCTGCCTGTGTTGCTGCTTAGAACCACTCAAAGCCCCATTCCAAGTTTTGCTCTCTTGTAACAAGATTTTCTTCACTTATGTGCAATTCATCAAAGCCTGAGAAGTTTAAACCTTCGCCTGGTACAGGAAGGAAATCCCAATTGCACTTGTAGCACCCACAATTACTCATGGCAGCAGTAAATCCAGCAACCTTTCTTGTGGCAGGCATGTCACACGCGATGGTCAGGAGTGCAGCACGTACAGTTGTTTCTTCTGATTGCCTTTCATAAGTTGTCATTTTGACACCTTCATATAAATCCAGAAGCTCTTCTACCAATGGGGACAGATAGTTGTTCATGGCGAAAGTCCTAGGTTCGCCAGGACCTGGAATTATTCCAAGCAAGATAATGCTCTCCTTTTTTTGTCTGATTTCGCAAGGTAGATTGTAAATAATGGCGTAAATCCCACCAACCTTGTATTCTGAATTCTTGAATACCTTAAACCAGTCGACGTTGATACTCAATAGAAGGGAACAGCGGTGCTCCACAAATGATCTTTGTTGGTCCTTAGGTTGATGACTATCAATGGGGTCGGGTATACTGGTCCACATTTCACCATTGTAAATATCAGACATTAAATGGGAAGGAACACTGTGGGTACGCCATTTGTTAATGTTTTCCTCGAAATCTGGTCTTTCAAAGAGGACACGCAAGCTTTCTTTTAACGAATTATATGCATATACTTTTATAGGCAGCCCTTTCTTATTAAACAAATCTGGTCTCGCGGCGCATTCTATACATTTGGCTTCTACTTTATCAGAATGGTAAATTTCATGGCAATTTGGACAGACAATGTATTTTATGACATGCTTAGTAAAGTCAGTTATCTTGGTATGGGATCGAATAGTTGAAGGAGTATTGGGAATGCATGATTCGAAGTTGAGCATGGAAAGGAACATATTCCAGCATACCAACAATTTGGACGCAGCAACATTTGACAGATACAATAGATGGAATATAACCATAAAAGCTTGGATAAAAGTAAGAATTTTACGTTCAACTAATTATACATACATAAATGAGTATCACAATTATTCTGTAATTAATAAACTGACATAGTATATATTTATAGAAAAGACTTACAAGAAGTAGCTTCATCATCATGTGCCATAGCTTGCACAGGAACCTCGTTTATCTCTTGTTCCTGGTCCTGGTAGCTTAATTGGCTAATACTGTTAAATTCTTGGCTCTCTACTGGTTCGAATTCTTCAAAAAGCAGTTCAGCTACAGCGTCATGGATGTTACTGGGATTAGATACATCCTCAGTTATCAAAGGAATTGTGAAAAATATAAAAGGTAGTAAAATCGAAAAAATAAAGATGATAAGAATACGTTGAGACTGTTATATAGATTTA
Organism: Phascolomyces articulosus; assembly: GCA_025677815.1. Lineage (NCBI taxonomy): Eukaryota > Fungi > Mucoromycota > Mucoromycetes > Mucorales > Lichtheimiaceae > Phascolomyces > Phascolomyces articulosus. The sequence continues at coordinate 9,068 of JAIXMP010000090.1, read as the reverse complement.
TTTAATAAAAAATAGTGATGATCAAACTATCTAATAAAATTGAGGTCCTTTTATACTTTTCGATAAGGTGTTTATTTCTAATTATTTATCTATTGTCAGGTATGTGTTTATATGAGTCCATAGAAATGAGGATTGATATTTGTTATTGTTAATTTATGCCTTATGTTAAGAGGGCGTTTATTCATTTCTTATTTTCTTTATTGTTGAACATTATACCTTATTTAGTATACCGTTCTAATTCACACCATTTCATAATAATGGCGTTATTCTATTTTATTTATTATTTATTCTTTTTTTCCTCATTTAAATTTAGATACACCTATTTGGCATATTCTTTTCCTATGGACATGACAGGAATGTCTGACTGGGTAAAAACACTGTCGGTGGTGTCCATTGGGTCCTGATCCTCATCCATTGGTGTTGCAGTAGCAGGTATGTCAGGGGACTCATAATGATCAAAATCAACTAAAAACGAATGGGCAATTGGATCATATTAGTATATGTATTTCTTATTAAACTAATTATTTCATAAATTGTTTTTATATGCAAACTTACAATATTCATCAGGCTGTTGGTGCTGTAATCCAGCAGGATATTCTTCTGCGTTGCTTGGATAATTGTTGTTATAACGCTCTTGCCGTTCTAAAATTATGCATCATGGTAAAAAAAAATGTTAGATATGAAACATAAAGCAATTAGTATATATATATACAAATATTAACTCTTACGTCTGATTTGTTTTCTAGAATCAGCACGTTCATGGCGAATGATGGTTGATGGGTGTTGTAGGATGATATTTTGGCACCTGCTACAAGGACAAGGACGTTGCATTATTAGTAAGAAGGTTTAAAAAATATGAAATTGTGTAGAATGGAAATGATACAAGAGTGTGAGGTACGAGATCTTGAAATTTAGTTTCCAATCAGTTTTTATGGAGGGTTATTTATATGTTTTCCTTCACATACTGTAGATTTGATGAATAATACATGATATATAAATTTGAAATATAGGTTATGGTGGATACAACTGTGCAGCAAGGTGTTCGATGATCATATGAAGATCGACAATGTGAAAAGATAATGAACGATGATATGAAAGTTGGCTACACAGCATAATTTCGGATGGTAATACAAGCATTAATTTTCTACTCATGATGAAAAATAGAACTAGTGTCTGCAACAACAAAGTATTCTTAAAAAGGTAAAAAATCATAATTTCTCTTTTTTTGGGTGGGACAGCAGAAAAAAAAACTCAGTGCATTTATCGAGCCACAACCCTATTATAAATATTCTTTTTTTATCCACACATCAAAGATCAAGTTTTTTATTATTCATATTAGAGAAAAAAAGAAAGAGAAGAAAGAGAGAGAGGAGAGAGAATATAATTATATGTGAGTAAGTGTGTGTTGTGTGTTGTGTGTGCATTGTGAGTGTGTGCTGTGTGTGCAGGTGGGAGACATGAAAAACGATGTTTTTTCAATAGTCCAAATCTAACTGGTATCTTGACACAATGGCCCAGGCTGGTGCTGTTATAGGTGGTCTAGCATCCTCATCCTTTGGACCATTGTATCGCCTGCGAAGTTCAACGGTCTTCTTGTCAAGACAAGCAAAAAAGTCGTTTACCTAAAGTAAAAAATAATAAGGTAAATTTAGAAACAAAAGTACCCTTCTTTAATAACTAAAAACACCTTACCAGTTCACTCCACCAAGCTGGTTGTCTAACTCGCAATGCCTTCCATTTCCTGTTCTTCTTTTCTTCATCGTCATCTGTCTCATCGTCCGACATAAACTCTTTGGAGAGCACCAGTTCACCTTCTGGATACTCCTTGTACTCCCCTTGGCACATCCCCTTATGGAACACGTCCATCTGGTTAGTTAGTCTCTATATATAACATAAAGTATACTTTTTGTTAACCTCATATCTTTTTTTATTTTTTTTTTGTATCAATGTTTTCCTAGTACGTTTGTTTTTCGAAGTTCCTAGCGATTTTTTATGCCTCTTTGGGCTTTCTCAGTAGGTGACAAGCGAGATTCCCTTTTGTTATAGTTGAAATGGTTCTGGGAGATCTCCATCAACGTCGAATCCCAGTCAAGAATATGAGGGTAGTTCCCCTTCATATTCTTGGCGATGCTTATGAGGGCGTTCCGCATCACAGCGTTTGGTTCATTGTTAATACCCTGGCCATTATCGTAATCGTATGTGAAATCACGCTCCTTATATATCTTGGAAAATTGTCTCTATAGAAAAATAACAAATAATAGTTAATATCAAGCTAATATTATTCTAACAATAGTAAAACGACTGCACATACCGCCAATTTTCCATGCTCCTTTTTCGCCAATGCTGCATCATTCACTGGAGCATCAATGCTGCTGTTGTTTGCTGCTGGAGAAGGTGCAGATGCTTGCTTTGCAAGCTCGAGCACTGCCCTTGTGAGCTGTCCCATGGATTCTTGCAATTGTTTTTGCGTTTTGTCTTGATCATTTTGCTTATCACGAAGCTGATCCATGCCCTTCAACAATGTGGATGCAAGTTGCTCCATGATCGATCCAGTGGTAGTATCACTTGCAACGCTTTCCTGACGAAGAAGCTGAGGTGGTGGTTGGGTAGATGATGATGGGATTGATATGGTTGGTGATGAGGGTGCAGAAGGGGTGGGGGTGGAATTCAACTGTTGTTACTGTTGCTGTTGTCTTTGTCGTTTAGTTCTTTGAATTGCTTCCATCAGTCTATTGTTAACAGAAGCATGCTTTGAAGCACGTCGAGGAGTTTCAGAGTTGGGAGTTTCGGTGGGGTGGTTTTGCATAATGTTGGGAAAAAAACGATTTGGATATATAAAAAAAGGTATATGTGTAGGTGTACGTGTGTGTGTTAATAATAACGACGAGCCATAATATTAAAATACCATCCTCTTTATATAGTTTTTCTTCATGTCACTATTAGGTATCAAAATGATTATTCTCAATAAATAATATCCTTTTTATGGTACATGTTGTTTACTCATATCTTAATTATTTTCTATATAGTCATTCATCGATTTTAAAAAAATAACAAATATCTTATTCTATTTCTTGCATTAACAGCACGATCCAAATTTGGCAATGGAGGTAAGCATATTTCGCCATTTAAAAAATATCTCATCAGCATGATAAGGTGGCTATGCATCTCTTTTCTCCCTTTTTTGACTCACTGTTTTTTTCTTCTTCTTTATTATTCCCCAACAAGCAAATCCAAATGTTACATTACGAATGCATCCCTTTTCCTCTATATTGTTTTGCCTTTTACTTTTTCTATCTATCTCCAACACACGAACACGTTGTAACCCCCTAGAAAGAACCGCAGTTATTACCATTATTACTACAAAACAACTCTATATATAAATACTGTTACTGCGACAATATCGGATTATCTTACCTTTTGGTATCTTCCAATTAACAAGAGATACATACAAACCGCAGCAACATATTTATAAATATAATTATCACTTATTCAACACATTATATTATTATTGGATATTCATTTATTACTATAGTATCTCGTAGCAACCGCAGTATCTTCACATGTTGTTACTTAGGATAGAAATATTTAATTATTGGAAAACATATAAATACCCCACAATTTTGTAACTGAAATAAAATCAGTCAATTATACTTCTCTTTATCATATATATAAATTTTAAGAGTATTGATTCACTCAAGACCGAACTGGCTTGTTTTAATTTTACTGTAGCTTAAAGAAAGCTTAACATTTCAATATAGGACAGACGTAACATTCCTGATCCTTATTCTATTATCATTACCAGTCGGAAGTAACATACCTGACTTTGACTATTATCATTGAATTCAAGACATTATATCAAGGATTATATCATATAGTAACATACTACACAAGTTACTCTTTTATAATAACAAGAACTGCTAATCCAAGCTTCACTTGTTATACAATTTTTATACTTCAAACGATAATTCAATTATATATCATATATTATTCGTATTATATATTTTACTGTGGCCTAAAGAATCCACGCTAATATAGCTGTATAATCACATATAAACAGATACTTGCTTAAAACATTAGTATTGATATCTGTTGCTTTAATCGGTGTAATATACGTTAATATTACTGGTGCTCACTAAATATCACGAACTGATATATAAAAACTTTAGTTGCTATAAGAATTGTAACTATAAGAAGCAAATCTTATTAGTAACATCGTGTTGCTCACCAAAAGCCCTGTTACTCAATATCATTAAATATAACTGATTAACACATTTTGGTGTTTACACTCAATTATCATATCATAAATTATTATCTATCTTACAAGCAACACATATAGTGTTCACATTTTCATCACTACTAAATTACCACCAAACCAAATATCAGGGCAACAACGTAGCTCAATAGTGTATAGTACTACTTTTTTTGGGGGAGGGTGAATTAGATTGAATGGAAGACAACAGACGTTTTAAAACAATTAGCTAACACTTTGACAGTACGTGTAGATTTCGACACGTATTTCACGAGGTTCTTTTGGACGATATGGTACTAAGGTCAAGAATATATATATATATATATATATATATATGTGTGTGTGTGTGTATGTGTGTGTTCAGAAGGGTGTTTGACATGGCATACTCTTATTCCTATTCTTTCAGTTATTTTTTTTCCTTTTCTTCTATAGATTAACACGAAGATTGACATGAAGATTTATTTAATGGTAAGTTCTTTTGTATATACTGGTACAGTCACCATCATTAAATGTATTACTATGATTACCTTCCTTACGTTATTTTTTTTTGATAGAGTGACACCTTCTGCTCTTCGTCATTAATACAAGGTAAGATATTCTTTTTGAAACTTTTTAATCATTTCTTGATAACAATAATTTTCTTTTTATTAATCATAAAAAATGATTTTAGGGTCATAATAGTATTGACTACAACAACAACGGATTGTATCTCTTTTTTATATAAAGGTAAATCATTTTCTTCTTTATGAATACATTACGGAATACGCTTTTCATATATACATGCTAATTATTACTTTTTTTTAATAGTTATTTTCATATAACTGTTGTCAAAACACCACCAGGTACATTGATTTAATTCGGTCTGATCGTTTACTTTTGATGTTCTTCTTTGCTTATTCCATTAGCTTTATTATTATTATTATTTTTTCTAGAGTAAAATCAAGAGCACGGTTTTTTTTTCAAGAAGTGATAATGATGACGCGTTCAATGGGTAAACCGATCGATCTATATGACAGTGAAAAAGCACAGCAATAATGGGATGTGGGTAAAAAAAAACAATGGATTTCATGGGTCCTATGATGAACAGCAAGAATGGCGCAAAAGAGGTAGGACAACTGATAGAATAAAATAGTTTAGCACGATAGTAAATAGAGATAGAAGCAGTATTACTAGTTTTTATTATCTAATAAAAAATAAATAAAATCATTTTTTTTTCTATAATCATAAATAATGTACATAATGATGGCCAATAAGAAAATAAGAAAATGATGATTCAATGAAAAAAATGATGAATGAAAGCTAGTTAAAGCTTGTAATATATGCGTAACAGCATAAGTAACAGCTCGTAACAGTTCATAACATGCTCGTGAAAGCTCGTAATATATGTGTAACAGCACAATCAACACCTCGTAACAGTTCATGAAATGTGTTGCTTTTCCACACTGGACAGGCGCGTAACAGCTCGTGACAGCTGGGTTCGTAACAGTGCGTAACAGCTCGTGACAGTTCATGATAGGGGTGCTATCACGAGCTGTTACGCGACCTGTCCACTATGAACAGCTACTTTTTTTTGCAGTGTGTCTCTTAGTTTAAAGAAATAAAGGAAAATATATGAAATAAATATAGGTTTATTAAAGTTATAGAGTTTTAAAAATATAAGATAGGCTTTTAAAATAAATTAGGATTTAAAAAAATTATTATATTTAGTATAATTATAAATATTTTTCTATCTATCTATAGATAAACCTTTAGAGTAAACATTTTACTAGCATAATTTAGTTAGTTAACCTAGATTCTTAAGTTTAAACTATTGCTATGAAGTTATGTGACCAGGTAAAGATGAATTTCTTTCAAAGTTTACCTTAGATATAACAGAAATATTAGATCCATTGTAAATTCTTTTCACTATCACCATACTTGCAAGTATAAATGATTATGACTAGACCAAGATTCTTCAGTAGATACCACAAAACCAGAATTAAGGATAAAATATAAGGGAAATGATTTAAAGATAAAGTAGATCAATGGTAATATATATAAGTAGATAATTTATTTGTTAGTTAGTTAATTGTCTGTTTATTTTATACAATATTCATTGCCTTTATATATTTATATGACACTAAATTAATAAAAGTAAATATGGAAATAAACATAAGGCAATATTATATGAGTGGGATAATCAAGTTTAATTATATATAGTATTATTAAAGAATTTTAAATTTATAAATATATATTTATATTTACAAAAAATAAAAATTATGTCAAATATAGAAGAGGAAATATATGATTTAAATAATATTATGCTTATAGATAATAATTATATTAATATAGATAATGAGAATATAAAAAATTATCAGGAAAAACTTAAAAATGAAATAAATAAAATAGTATTAAATGAATAGGGTATTTTTAAATGAAAATTGGAAAAAAATACATTTTAAGTACAAACATTGAACAGAAATAAAGTATATTAAATATATAAATGATATAAAAAAAGAAATATTAAATAAACTAGGTTATATTTCTATATTCTTTTTCTTAACAGTTTTATATACACATAAGGAATATCCTGCCCCATATATCGAAATAGAAAAAGGGTTAATTCTTTTATATCATTTAATTTCAGGATATACAAGTAAAGATATGAATAAATATATTCCTTATTCAAGTTATTATACTATTTATAAAAAATTTTGGATTAATAATTATATAAATTTAAATAAATTAGTAGATTATTATTTAATAAATATGTTTTCAAATATAAAAATTAGATTGTTATCATCTTTAATTATAAACCCAGAAAATTTTAAGAATATAACTTTATTATTAGATGGGTATGATTCCACTATTGAGTATGATAAACCTGATATAGAGTATCAAAAAAAGTGGTCATATAAATTAAAAAAGTCAGGAATTAGAACCCAAGTACTTGCAGATATAAATGATATAGTTATATCTGTTTCAAAATCTGAATTATGTAGATCAAGTAGTGATGGAGGTATATTTTTGAATATAAAATTATATAATAAAATAAAAAAGGAAGACTGTATTGTAATAGATAGTGGATATGTATTATTTTTAAAACAATTTGAAGAAATATGTGAAAATAAAGGTTTTGATTTAAATGATAATAATTTTTTTTATCCTATATGAAAGGAAAATAGTATTAATTTAAATAAACAAGAAAGCCATTTTAATAATGTTTTTGGTAGTTTTAGAAGCAAAATTAAGCACCAATTTTGTGAATTATATAATAAATTTAAAAGATTTAGTAATAACAATTCAACACTAAAAACTAATGATATAAAATATATAACATTACAAATAAAGGTATGCTTTTTATTAAAAAATATTCAAAAATTTAGTGAAAAATTTAATATAAAAATATAAGAACATCATAAATTATGGATGCATTTAGGTTTTAATTTTCCATCAGAATATAAACTTTTTGATATTGTATATAATGATAGTATAAAACAATAAAAAAAAATAAACAATTTATCAGAAATTCAAAATAAATTTTTAAACATAGATATTAATGAAAGTGATAATAATGTTAATAATATGCTATTAGATACTAGTGATATTGAAAATAATAAAAGTGAAAGTGATATCGACTTCCCTCAATATAAAAATATAAATAAGAAAAAAAGAAGAAGAGGAAAAAATAAAATTATACCTGATATATCTGATATGAGAGATACTATATTAGATGAAAATATTTATGAAATAGAAAGTATTATAAAACATAAAATTATTAATAATAATTATGAATTTTTAGTAAAATGGAAAGGATATAAAAGTAAAGATAATAGTTAGGTTAAAGAAAATAATTTTAATGAGAAAGATATTATAAAAGAGTATTTTTTAAAACAAAATATTATATATAAATTTTAACAAAAGAAAGTTTTATTTACAATTATTGATTAATTAATAATAGGAATTGATTATATCTCTGATATATAAAATAATAAGGGAGCATAATAAGGGACAATATAATAAATATAAGAGGATAATCAAATGAGGGTTAGATAAAAACATAAAAATAAATAATAATAATTATAATATAATTATTATTATATAGAGAGCACTACATCCATTATTATTAAGAAAATATCCATGGATAATGTGGTTATGATCATCTAGGGCAATAAGGGGACATATAATATAGGGATAGATAGGGATCATTAAAAATAGGATAGTTGATCAATCTATCTATCTATAGGTAAACTTTCAGGAGAAACATTTCACCAATGCGATCTGGTTGGTCGACCTAGGTTCTTAGGTTTGAATCGTCATTTTCAAGTCACGTGACCAGCTGATGATGAATTTCTCTCAAAATTCGTCTCAGACGCGACGAAAATAAGAAGCGTCGATGGTTTAGTGGTATAATATCCGCCTGCCACGCGGATGACCCGAGTTCGATTCTCGGTCGACGCAATTTATAATGTTTTAATTTATTAGTTATTATAACTGTTGTATTTTTTGTTATAACCAAGAATACTTGTGTTACCTCTTTCCTTTTTTAGATACTTCTTACGATTATTTTATTTAAAAATAATCATCGTCATTATTTCTTTTTTCAATACTTCTCACAAGCTATAGCAATTGTTGCTTAGTACTTAATATCATATAATTATTATTACATTATTATATTGTTATCATTATCATGCACTCCCTTATTTTACCCTTACTTTTTCAAGTTGAGTTTTAAAATTTTTTAGAATAATTTTGCCCTCAATTTTTACCCTCAATTTTTGGCCACATCTATTTGCACCCCCCCTCTACTGTCTGGTCCGGACTTTCACCCCCCTCTACG